>JAKVQY010000090.1:0-28151 GCA_030463045.1 Geotrichum macrosporum | reverse complement strand
TAATAAGAACTCCTACTATCATAATAATAATAATAATACTTTCTCAAATTTAATATATAGTAAATCTAGTCTGAAAGTCACAGTAGCGACTCAATCTTCGAGAGAAGAGTTATTCTCCACCTCATATAATAATAATAATAATAACGATAAAAGAAAACTGTGGTTTCTATCTTGAGTTGAATACGTTTAAATATAATATCCCTGCAATGGCCCATTTGTCTTTCCTCCTTGATTGCTTTTAGCGGCTTCTAGCTCTGTCTTGTCAGCCTTTTGTGCGTGGTTGCAAATAGTACACTTGACTGCGGTATGTAACGAGGTAGGAATCAAGGGGACGAAGCAGAACGTAAAGAACTTGCGTTCCTTGATTGCTTCCATACTTGTATTATGACTTATTCGAGTATGTTTGTTAGAATAATAGTTCAATCCTATCGAGTAGAAATTAGAGATTTATATTCTTACCAGTTTGGACATAGGAATCGAAAGTGCTCAAATCCCTTTAGACTTGAAGAAAAGTCGTCTTCTATTTGGCAAAAGTCAGGTCAGTAAAAGGTCATAAGTTGTACCCTATTAAGAGACGGTTTTTACGTCCCGATTTTAAAGTACACTTACGGCCGATAGTGAAGAAGAAAAACATTTCTTGTATAACTTTTTATAGATAGATATTCCGGAGTTTTTCTTCAATTGAATAAATAAATAGAGATGAAAGGAAAGTTGTGGGGATAATTAAGAATTTTTTTACTTTGTAATAGTTTTTTATAGACATGAGAGAATAAACGTTGTTGTAGTATGCTGTCGAGCGCATGCGAAACAAGTCATGCTTCTGCTTTACCTTGCTACACTAATTTTGGCGTTGAATTTGCGGTTAGTGTGAATGACATAAGTGGAAGTATTTTGAAGGTGGCTAAAAAGTATAACCTTAAAAGCTTGAAGTCAAAATGAAAGCCAAGTATAATGAACATTCGCTGGTACCGTCATTGGCTCTGACCCCAGTACGGTGTTGTAGGCAAGAAAGCTGCACGTGTGGGAAATGGGAAATATTGAAAAATAGAGACACACGAAAATGTCTCGTCACTAACTGATAAATAAGTGGGAACAAGGTATTTGTGCTTCATACTTTCGAAGTTTGAGACCTCTTACCCCTGCAGGAAGCGTTGAGATGTTATCGTTGCCACAATCTTTTTTAAGGTCTGCTATGTTCAGGCTTCTCCATGATTTGTTTTCTCATCGCCATTTTCCTTCTTTTAGAGTACTTGTTGTCAAGTTTGCTAGTTCAATTGGACTATATTTGCGTTAAAACAGATTTGAGAAACTACTAACGATATTTCCATTGTTTGCCGTCTCTAGAGTATACTTTTTAGCGGGGAAATGTCAAGAACTTATGGCTTGATGAGTCAACTACGGCAAAAGCCAGCGCTCAAGATGATTTTCAAAGAGGATTGAATCGTGAGACAGAGTGTTCGAATCCTGGTAAATCAGAGCCATTAAAAGTCCCATTTGTACTGCTATACAGAGTATAGATTACTTTTTTTTAGTAATTAACGGTGCCCATTTGAATTACATAGATACCATTTGTATTAGCATGAAATGAAGGACATTAGTTGCTCAAATATGCTGAAATACTTGGGTTGCACCAAATATATGAATAAAGGCGTGAATTAAAATCGGAAAGAGTTTTCCATAGGCAATACTGAAAGTTGACTATTCATCGAATCTAGATAATGATGATAAATAATTCTTTCTCAAATTTAATATACAGCAATCATAGTCTGAAAGTCACAGTAGCGACTCAATCTTCGAGAGAAGAGTTATTCTCCACCTCACTTTCAAAACTTGAACTATTTATCACTCGCTCATCTCATTCCATATCTTCTTCCCATTCATCAATCAGTTTATTGTCCCATGTAAAATATCCTATCTAAAAGAGAGACTAATCTAGATATCTTTCACAAAAAGTACAAGAAAACGAAAGCAAGCAATGTCTACTGCAATTCCAAAAGTATGAAAACTAAAATATTGACTGAATTAAAATGCATAAAGTACAAAAAACTCAGGTTCATTCCCTTACAGACTGACTTGCTCTTTAAAAGAACGGGAAAAATATACTTGGAGCTGTTGAAGAAAACTTCAATGCTCGAATCAGCTTGGCTCTCGAGAAAACCTTGAATAATTGAAAACCATTTCTTTCTATTACTGTTGAGAATTAGGATGAAAATCTCCAAGCTGCATTGGCAAGACTTGTTCCCGCCTGTGTTTCCTTTCTTTACGTGAACCAACGAACCCCGGGTACCAATTTGAGCTGATAGTGACCGATACAGGCGGAAGCAGCCAATAACTGGCAAGCTCATATCAGTAGATGTTTTCCACTTGAAGTAGAAATATTAGAGCTTCCATCCTAATCTATTAAGCTTAGCCAGCCAAATCTAGTTTTGTGATTCGCTGGAGATATAAAACGAGTGATTCAAGCATATAAGTATGCATACCTTTAGAGTACTTCGAGGATAAGTGTATCTTTTTATTCCGTATTATTCCGTTTACGCCATTGTAACCTCGAACGACAACCAGCCACTAGCTTCATTTTTAGAGATAAGAAGGTAGACCGATACAAATCCTGAAAATGACAAAGATTTGAAATGGGTTATAACGGCCACAAGACTTTTAAATAGACAAGTCGAGTTTTCACTAGGCAAAGAACAAGCCCATCTGAAGTTCTGGCATCAAGCGACCTTGCCGATATCTGCATCGTTCAACGTCTCGCAAGCAACTCTTTATCGAAGTTGGGACAACAATCACCTAGAACATAAGGCTGACTCTATCGGCCAATGAAAAAATGAGGACCTTAAAAAAACATGTTCCAGACGTTTTTTATATGCACTAAAAACAAAAACCTTAAATTATCTACTACTGTTTCGCATGAAATTGGGTGGGATTATTTTGGGCCGTGGCCATTTTTTGTATAGAGATAGAATGAATTGCAAACGAATTGCCATAGTAAATTAGGCAAATTAGTTTCCAAAATTTTCTTCACATGAATCCTTATCGATAAGTGGAACATTTCTGCTACCCGTGTACAAAATTACCAGCGAGTATTTTCTACTAATTTTGCTTCTTCAATGTCTGCTGATAAGCAAGAGAAGCTGGTAAATGATATATAACGAATTCAATGTCCACTTAAAACTGACCTTGGAGCTATATTAACATACTATTTTCTCATTAAGTTTTATAACATGACAGCTCCTCTCTCACAAGGGTACGGTTATGGTATCGTGGTCGGCCTCGGCTTGGCCTTCTCGGGACTCATGATTTTCCTCACTTGGGCCCTTAAACGTTATCAACGTGAGGTAGTTACATCTGAAGAATTCAACACAGCAGGTAGAAGCGTGAAAAAGGGTTTAATCGCGACTGCAGTGGTATCCTCTTGGACTTGGGCAGCAACTCTACTGCAATCAACCGTTCAAGCTTACAAAAACGGTGTATCTGGTCCCTTTTGGTATGCAAGCGGTGCTACTGTTCAAATCATCCTGTTTGCTACTCTTGCAATTGAGTTAAAACGTAAAGCACCAGGTGCCCACACCTACCTCGAAATTATTCGAGTCAGGTATGGGGCCGTGACCCATTGGGTATACATGTTCTTTGCCATTTGCACAAACATTTTGGTCACTGCAATGCTTCTGACTGGTGGATCTGCGGTTTTAACAGACCTGACCGGTATGCCCACCGTTGCTGGATGTTTTTTGCTTCCAATTGGTGTAATTATTTATACCATATTTGGTGGTCTTAAGTCAACAATTCTCTCCGATTACGTTCACACCATTATTCTTATGACCATGATTATGATTTTCGTATTCACTGCTTATGCAACTTCCGATGTTCTTGGTTCTCCAGGCACTGTTTGGGATAAGCTTGTGGAGAGAGCTCTCGAATCTCCAGTTGAGGGCAATGCTGGCGGCTCATATCTTACCATGAAATCCCACCATGGTGGCATATTTTTCGTCATCAATATTATTGGAAACTTTGGTACTGTATTTCTGGATAACGGCTACTGGAATAAAGCCATTGCGGCATCTCCAGCTGCTGCACTACCAGGATATGTCATGGGTGGTTTAGCTTGGTTCGCCATTCCCTGGTTGACTGCCACCACTATGGGCCTAGCTTGCCTGGCATTAGAGGATAACCCTGTATTTCCTACTTATCCTCTTCGCATGTCTGCAGCAGACGTTAGTGCTGGTCTTGTTCTGCCCAATGCTGCAGTTGCCTTGCTTGGAAAGAGCGGTGCCATTTGTACTCTCTTACTTTTGTTCATGGCTATCACCTCCGCTTCATCTTCAGAGCTTATTTCAGTCTCTTCCATTTTCACTTATGACGTTTACAAGACTTACATCAATCCAAAGGCTTCTGGAAAAAAGCTGATTTTCGTGTCCCATGCCTGTGTTTTTGTCTTCGCTATGGCGTTGGCAGGATTTTCAGTCGCTCTATATTACATTGGAATTGGTATGGGATATCTTTATTTGCTAATGGGTGTCATCATATCATCAGCCGTCCTACCTGCTTCTCTCACGTTGCTCTGGAGCGGCCAAAACTTTTGGGCTGCCACAATTTCCCCCATTGCTGGCTTCGTCTGTGCCTTGGCTGCGTGGCTTGCTACTACCAAAGGGCTTTTTAGTGAACTCACGGTTGACTCTACTGGATCTGACATGCCTATGCTAGCTGGAAATGTAGTTGCTCTACTCTCACCTGCAATTTTTATTGGCATCTGCACCCTCATCTTCAAGCCTGCCAAATTCGATTTCAAAGAGCTGAAAAAGATTAAACCTGTACATGATGCTGCCGAAGAGGCTGTCGACTATCCTGGTGTCGAAGTCGACTCTGAGGATGAATATGTTTATCAGGATCCCCAAGAAAAAGCATTACTTGACAAATACGCCAAAATTGCACGCGTAATTTGCGTCGTAATGGCTATTTGCTTCTTAGTCCTTTGGCCAATGCCACTCTACGGTACCGGCTACATATTTTCTCGCAAGTTCTTTACAGGCTGGGTCGTAGTTGGAATCATTTGGATATTCTTCTCTGCCTTCTGCGTCTGCTTACTACCTCTCTGGGAAGGCAGGTTTGGCGTATTTTACGCGGTTCGCGGAATGTACTGGGACATAACTGGCCAATCCTACAAGCTTCGCGAGTGGCAAGAATCTAACCCTGATAAAATGCACAACCCACATGGAACGGCCACCCATATTGTTGACGCAAAAGATGAAGAAGTTGAAGTCTGTTCCACAGGAGTTGAACTCAAAAAATAATTTTTAATGTTTTTCGTACGAACCAGTTTTTTTTTTCTCTTAGCTTTATATAATTTTCTAGATACTAATGATGTTATTAATTTATCATTGAATGTAATCTCTTTCAATTCCAAGCGATAACTTTTGTACTCAAGCTTGAAATAACTGCTGGGAAGCTGTGTAAAGGACTGGTGAGATGGACTACGAACGAACTTGATCATTTTCTAAGTTATTATCTAATCTTATGTAAAAAATGACAGGTACTCTAAAATGATTACTTTCTCAAATAGGAAATAAAAGGTCACAGACCGAGGAGTTCACTATATTTGAGTATATTACGGACTTGACTTTTGGATTTTTTTCTCTGCCCGGTGAAGGAATTCGGGATCGCAATCTCTGCTTCCTGTCGTTGTTGATATTCCCTTTGACTTATCCACCGCCAACCCATAGTCGACACCTAGAATACCGAAATAATGGGTAAGTTGAACTTCTGACACCTCTATTTTTGACGCTGCCGGTTTTTGAAATCTTTTGTTTTGCATTGTTTCTGTTTGTAGTGCGACGGTTGTGCTTTTTGTATGAGGAATATTTATCGCATTACAATCATGAAAACATCGACAATACGCATTTATTGAATGGAATCAAGATCAGGGAGGGCCAATACGTACGACTTGGTGATTTGCTACTTGAAAGTTTATTAATTCAACTCATGGCAGCGTAAATTTCCAAATATTTTATCAATTTTTACACAACTATCTCTACCAACTGTATTCGACAACGCAAAAGAACTTTGGAAATCTTGCTATTTTTGCCAGGTCATTTTTTAATTGCAATTAATTCTAACTTGTATTTTAGTTAACATTCCCAAGACCAGAAAGACTTACTGCAAGGGCAAGGAGTGCCGCAAGCACACCCAGCACAAGGTCACTCAGTACAAGGCTGGTAAGGCCTCCCTTTATGCTCAGGGAAAGCGTCGTTACGATCGTAAGCAGAGCGGTTATGGTGGTCAAACCAAGCAGATTTTCCACAAGAAGGCTAAGACCACCAAGAAGGTTGTTCTTCGTCTGGAATGCACTGTCTGCAAGACCAAGGCTCAGCTTCCTCTTAAGAGATGCAAGCACTTTGAGCTTGGTGGTGATAAGAAGCAGAAGGGCCAGGCTCTGCAGTTCTAAACATTTTGTTGCTGTTTGTTTTTTATTCTCATTAATTTATGACGTTTTCTCCTGATACTCGCAAACTCACAAAAGCAAAAAAAGTGCGTTAGGAGGAAAGTCTTATATATATGTGTAACTGCTAATGATAACCGAAATGTTTGAACGAGAAATCGAACTCATTGAAGAAAAACTTGCTAAGGATAGAAGATCAAATATGATTCTGTATACATTTTTTTTTTGAAGGTAATTGGTCACGTGTATCAACCAACGTGCTCCTCCCTTAATTTAAATCCCAGCTTTGAATTGTACTGGCAGCCAACTTTCAACAACTATGGTGCTTCAATTCATATTAATACAAAACCGACAAGGGAAAACTCGACTAGCAAAATGGTATAGCCCGTATGCTGTAAGTTAATACTTCTACTGTGAACTAAATCCTTTTAACCACTCTTACATTTGACGTGAAAATTATCTACTAACCTTTCGCTCAGGATGATGAAAAGTTCAAAATCAAAGGAGACGTACATCGACTAGTGGCCTCTCGAGATCAAAAATTTCAGAGCAATTTTGTCGAATTTCAAAACTCCAAAGTCATCTATCGGCGATATGCGGGGTTATTTTTCTGTGTCTGCGTCGACGAAGCAGATAATGAATTGTTTTACTTAGAGGCTATTCATTTGTTTGTGGAAATTCTGGACACGTATTTTCGAAACGTTTGCGAGCTGGATCTCGTGTTTAATTTTTTTAAAGTCTATGCCATTTTGGATGAAGTCTTCCTGGCAGGTGAGATAGAGGAAACATCAAAAAAAGTTGTGCTCGATCGGTTAGACGAATTAGACGAGCTGGAGTAAAAACAAATTTTAGCTGTCCATCTCTCAATGTTTATTTATGGTTGAAATATTTATGTTTTATTATTATTATTATATCTTATTTTGCATCCTTGTTTTCGTTAAAATCCATTTTGAAAGGAGTTCCTGGATTATCGATATTCCATTCCAGAAAGAAGTCAACCCACTCCGAAAGGTTTAAAGATGTTGTAGCTATACGAAAAATAAAAATTATTACAAAAAAAACATGATGTCAATCTATATTCTACTAAATCTGATCCCACCACTCGTCGCCATTGTTGTTATACCACTCAACAGTCTTTTCTAAGCCCTGTTCGAATTCAACTTCTGGCTGCCAACCAAGAGCTCGCAACCGCGACGAATCAATAGCATATCGCAAATCATTGAATGGCCGGTCAGTTGTAAATGTAACGTACTTTTGCTGTTGCGGGCCATTCAACTTAAATAGCTTCAAGAGCATATTACAAATATCCAAGTTAGCTAGTTCCATGTCAGAGCCGACATTGTATATTGCACCTATTTTGCCTTTATGCAGAACAGTATCTAGTCCATTAACTGCATCAGAGGCATAAAGGTAACGGCGAGTGTTCAAGCCATTGCCATGCAAAGTGCAAGGCTGTTTGTTTTGAAGAAACCGAATGAACTTGGGAATTATCTTTTCGGGAAATTGCAGCGGACCGTAAACGTTGTTACACCTTACAATAACAGCTGGTATATTGAAGCTTTTCAAATATGCCCCAATAAGCATATCTCCGGCAGCTTTAGAGGCAGCGTAAGGGTTTGTGGGTGCCAAAATTGCACTTTCTAAAAGATCTTTGTCTACCCCTCCAACTTCACCATAGACCTCATCTGTTGACATATGAATAAACCGATATATACCTTTGGATCCATTCTTTGTTGCTCTAGATTTGACAGCTTCCAGTAGTACATGAGTTCCAAAGACATTTGTTTGAGTGAACTGAAACGGTTTTCCAAATGAGTTATCAACATGCGATTCAGCAGCCATATGTATGATAGTATCCACATCATACTTGTCTATTACAAGCTCCAGAGTCTTTTGATCACATACATCTCCCCGTTCAAGAGCGAAGTTTTTGGAGTCTTTTAAGCATTCCACATTTTTCAGAGACGAACAATATCCTCTATTATCATAGCAAACCACAAAGTACTCGGGGTATGTTAATACTAGGTGCCTGACCAGCCAAGAGGGACTTTTAAAAGAGATAAGTTAATAATTAAAGATGGCGTAAAATAGTCAACTCACATAAAACCGAGACCACCTGTTACAAGAATAGATTTAATATTTGGGTCAGGCTCAAATCTAGTCGTCCCTGTATAATACGTTCGCAAATTATTCTGTCCTCTTTCAGATATTGAGGTGTCGCTGTTTCCAGTCATGCTATAGTAGTGTAATGCTATAAGGCAATAGTGAGATAAAATATGTCGAAACAAACATTTTTAATGACGAAGGAAGTTGAGTTTCGGGAAAAATACTTGGGAGATCTGGATCTTGGCATAGAAGACCGAAAATACAACATCACGTGGGCAATTCTGTCGGATAAATAAGTGAGTTGACGCCCAAATTGTGCCACAAATGCTGGCCAAAGTAGACCTAATTCACGGAAAGCAAAATATTCTGAAATTATGATGTGAAAATTCAATGAAAAGTGTGTTTTTGCGGATGCTTAAAGCTTTCAATCTAGTAGTATCCTTTGACGAAATGTGCGCTTGCCCTTCATTTCCTTGTTTGAACAAAGTTTTTCTATGCGGGACAACGAGTACTCATGATAAAAGTTATATTTAAATTTTGATATATTATAATTCTTTATAAAATTTAAAATATAACGCTCAGGAATGATTAATTTTTTTGGTATGGACATTGTGGTAACGAAATACTGAAAAAATTTCCGTGTCACATTTAAGCAATCAAAGAAATATGGAGATAAATTGGAACATGCCGTTGCCCGCGACCGGATCTAAAGTGTGCTCTAGGTGCCCTTCGTAGTCCTCTTGAAAATCTATTTCCATTATAAGTAATAGAAAAAATACCGGAGCACTTTTTTGAAATTCCAATTCACCCTGTTGCACTTCCACTTGATGGTGAATTACACCGCGATACTTAAAACCCATTTGACTCACTCTGAAAGGAAATTTCGAACATAAATTGGTCGCTAAAAGTTTTTAGTTTGACTAAAGATATACAGATCTGACAGTGCTACTTAAATACTGAAGAGCCAACTTGATTTGGGTTGACGTGTAAAAATTCTGAAAGAAAAAAAAGCAGTAACTAATGGAAGACATTGTTGGTTATAATAGTACTTTCTCAAATTAAATATATAGCAAATAAAGTCTCAGTAGAGACTCAATATTTGAGAGAAGAGTTATTCTCTATCTCACTATCAAAACTTGAACTATTTATCACACGCTCATCTCTTTCCATATCCCATTCGCAACTCGTTTTTCTAAATACTATTCCTCTGCCTTTTTGACAATGTACATTAACCTTGAATCTGGCTAACTAGATGGACAATCTCCTGGCGAGCATGTCCCGTCTATCTCCCATATAATGAATACCTTTTCAAATTTAAATCATACCACATTTGTTCTGATAAGTCACAGTAGCGACTCAATGTTCGAGAGAAGAGATGTTCTCCATCCTATTATGAGTCTTTTCATCTTTCGGCAATTGGCAAATTACGGCTAGGTCTAGATTGGAAAGTCCGGAA
Organism: Geotrichum macrosporum; assembly: GCA_030463045.1. Classification (NCBI taxonomy): domain Eukaryota; kingdom Fungi; phylum Ascomycota; class Dipodascomycetes; order Dipodascales; family Dipodascaceae; genus Geotrichum; species Geotrichum macrosporum. The sequence continues at coordinate 18,153 of JAKVQY010000090.1, read as the reverse complement.
AACGCTTGAGTAGGGAGTTACGATTGTAAGAACTAAGTAGGAGAATCAAGAGTATGATAGCGATATGTTTAAACGATAGTGCATGAAGTTTTTCCATCGTACTTTGTACTTGAGTGGAAGCCTTTTGATGTGATGCATTGTATGCTAGTCTTTTTCTCCTTCAGAATATCATTTCTCTTCCTAAAAACTAATAACGTTTCAGATACTTTGTATCCTAGTTACAAGATATCTCGCTTATGATAGCGTTGATCTTTGCTAGCATGAAAGTTATAGATTTGGACGCCCGCTAAGAACAGTAAAGTATATTCAAAATAACGCGATTTCGGCTTACCGCTAGAAATTTAATCTAACTAAAGACATATCCCTGGTGCATTGCCTAAAAAAATCAATAATATTTTTTAAAACCTAAATATTATTAACTAGAACGTTCACGGTTCCATTTTAAAACTGATTGCACAGAATTAAAAAGCCCCGTACTTAAAGTGTAGTTTGCAGCCCGAGGCAATAAACTAACAAACAATTTGCAAGAAATTTACCTCAGCCAGGATAAATAGTGTTGTGACCTGTAAATTCTAATTGCTCACAGAAAAGTAAATCCTCTACTGTAAGTTTCACAATGATTCTCCAAGAGAATACATTCGATAAAAATTCAAACAAGAAAATGATTGCACATGAATACATGAGTCAAATCACTTTTCAAGCGAGCAATTCGTGTACAGTACAGTACTGCCATAGCGATTAATCCTCTTTAATATTCGTGGAATTCGAGGAAAACAAAACTAGAGGCGAGCTCGCAAGCAAAGGTGTGAATTGCGTCGGCTGCATCCAATATGATAGTTGGCATACCAATTCGCATTGTAGAAGTCAAATCCCGAGGAATGCCTTCGATAATACTGATCGACAACGAACTTCGTCATACGTTTCCCATCGCACATATAGTGACACAAGTTCTTGTATGTTTTCAACAATGCGATCAAGATCAATTGCAGAGTGTCCCAAGAAGGAGACAAACAGTTCAATTCGAGCTTTGACCGTATCAGGAGGGCGCGCTGGCCGAATTAAAGGAGATTTCAGTACAACAGTGATGTAAAGACACGTTGCTGCAATAATATGAGGAGGATAAAGCAATATTAAATCGGTGGCATAACTATCGTTGATCATAGACCAGACCGATTGAAGTTCTTCGATGACCAATGTAAGCTGAGAGTTAAATGAAGACATCGCTTGAGTAAGTTGAATAAGCGCGCGGTAAGGATGATGCACAATTAGAAAGGAGTCAAGTTCTTCTATGAGATAAAATTCGCATTCTGCAATTTTCGTAGGATCATGAGTGACATAGTCTGGCCACAAACCGCGAGCTTCAGACGTTACTGTGCGAATATGCTGAGGACATTCTTCCGTTTTGCACGCTACATAAACGCAAGTAGCTACCATCATATAGATATTGACCTCGTATATGGAGACGCGTGTGAAAAACCGTGAGAGATAAACTTCCGCAGTCGCTAGTGCTCTCTGTCTCACGTTTAATTGTCTTCCAAGCTGTCTAAGCACTAAATGAGCCGTGTTATTAGATATTTATATCAAGAAGTCCCAAAGGCCTGTAAACTTACGTGAATGAAAGTAAATCTTCATATAACTGTTGTTCTCAGGTCCATTTATAGGCAATTTTGAATTGGTCTCGTTCTGCCAGACAATTTCTCGAGCTTCGGAAAGTGATTCGCGCGTAAACTGCCAGTGGTGTCTCTGGCTAGAGACCCAGTAATCAGCAGACTAGTAGGAATGTTATTATTTAAATATTTGGGTTGGCTTTCCGTTGAAAACTCACCATTTTTGGTCAATAAATAGAATCTAGTACGAGATTTAGAGAGTGACGTGCGAAAGAGAGTTGGGAATGAAACCCCCAGATAAAAAAAATTACCTACTAAAGAAAGGATGATCAAAAACCAAAGAAGAAAGCCGTGAATAGCACAAAACAAATTGTAAATCCAAAATATCTACCAGTCATTAGTCTTCATTAAATAAATAGAATATAGAAAATAGTACACATAGATAACTTAGAGCGCGTTTCTTGCTCAGTATACTGTCTTGAGCTTCCAGGAGCGAAGGTCGTCGCGTTCCTCTTCTTCAGACAACAATCGGGCATTAGGATTTACTGGAGCTGAATCAAAATCAGAGTGATAGGGCATGCGTAAAGCTGGCTCTGACGAAACAATGGAGTTCGATGTAACTGAAGGGTCTGTTGGTCCTGACCGAGAAATAGGTGAGTCACTATCAACTTTTTTAAACCCGGTTCCCCCATGAAATATGTCTTCAATGCATGCTTTCGGATCAAGCTCATAGTCATGTCTATTCCAGGATATAGCAAATTGCTTGTGATGAAGCTCATTCAAGACATCCGCAGTATTTTCGCCCGAATTGTCCTTCGTTTCTTTTAGAACTCCTGTAATGTCACCGAAAACAGCAGATGAGGTCATGGGAGGCCTAGCTAGTAGGTTAGCAGATAAGGGAAGAGAAACGCTACAAAAACTTACACAGTATAGTTCTTTGATCCAGAGAGTTGCTTCACTTCAACAGTAATGGCCAAAGCTCCATTGATCTTACTATTTTTCAAAAGGTACTTTGTTGTCTTAGGCTCATTGCCACCAATGTACTCCGACAAATTCACTTCCACCTTGCCAAGCAGTAGTTTGTCTGTACCATTTTGATCCCACATAACATCGAAAATTAGCACAAATTCCTTCAATACATTCATTCTGCCTATGCCAATTCGTGCTTGCAGTTTTATTCCATGGTCCCATAACGCCCGATGCTCACGAACAGGTATTTGAGGAGTTCGTCCACGGGCATCTGGTTTCGGCGAGTCTCTCACATACCACCGCACCCAGCATCTACCAGAAACAAGGGGAATATTCAAAAGTTCATTGACTTGTATACTAATATCGAATTTGGGGCGAGAAGCTGACATTTGTAAAATTCTCAAAACTATGAGTGGTATAGGATTGCACAGTCTAATTTTACAAATTGCGCTTTGGGAGCAAAAAATGTGATAAAATATGACTTAATACTTCGTACTTTATACGTATAAATTTGACAAGTAAGGTTTAAAGTTTCATGATTCTACCAACCACGCCAGGCGGATTTCTCATCAACGGGTCCACCATCATTCATGATTGATCGATGGAAAAGTACAATTAATCACCAGGATGTGTAGTCAAACCTTTTAAGTTCGCTCGCGCAAGTTTGTACATCCTTTTGTGCTTTCTTTCGCATGTAGAAAATTGGACAATCCTTAGATGAACAAATGACATCTTGATGCAAAGACCCTTGGCATCTTTGACATTCAGTCCATAGCCTAGAAAATTTTGATTCTAGTGTGTTCAATTGTGTTACTGTCTTTTGATAAAACTCGTGTGCTCTTCCGGAGCAATCCTGACATAAAGCCCCCTTAGCATACTCTCCTTTCAATGGCCGCTTGCACCCTTTACACAATTCTGTTTTGACTGCAAACTTCATGAGACCACCTTTGGTAGGAGCTGCTACCGTAATAGTTCGCGTATGCTCGCCAGTAAGAAGTTGTTGGACACGCTTTTCACCAAGAATTGGCTCAAAAATTCTAGTAAGAGGGTTGGATAGCTGATTTTCAAGATAATATTTCGTATCAATGGGTAAGTTATGTTCAAGAACATAAATTGGATCCTCAGACTTGTCATAGTTTTTCGCAGACGGCCCACCCTTTGTGATCACATAGGCAACACGATCACCGAGAGTAGGTGCAGATCCGGCATCCCGCTTCCTCATTCGCTCTGCAAGTTCCACATGTGCTTGCTTGCCAGCATAATTGTCCCGGGAAAGGGCTTTCGTAATGACCAGCTGTGACATGTCAATTTGATTTTGCATTAGTTTTGCAATGATACTTTTAACGTATTCCTCGGCGCCTTCTACATCTCGCTGCCGCAAAATCTTTTGTAAGACGGTTTCAATAACATTCTGTACAAGTCTGCAATTGTCGCGTCGAACAGTCTCAATACCTTTTGTATCCATTTTATCGGGCTTTTCAGGGTTTGTCCAGTACAAACCCGCATATCTCTTTTTGTTGATTAAGAGATAAGGAAAATAAACCTTTTCAAACTCAAGTTTAATAGGATTAATGAATTTTGCCGAAACATATTCAGCTGCCTCTTTGCCCAATTCCATACACTCTGTCAATTCTTGCGGACCAAACTTGACCATTACAGAATCGGTATCGCCATAAATAACCTGGGCATTATGTTGGTATCCATTTGCAATAGAATAACGTTCTTCGACTTCGTTTTTAGTTTTTTCAATCATTGTTCGACCAAAAGCAGTGACAGATGAAGAGATTTCGAGACAGGGAAGTTTTCCTATAGTTGCTCCAGTAAAGCCATATACTGAATTTGCACTGATTTTAAGAGCAAGTTGTCTTCCATCCAAAATAGCCCTTTTGAAGGGATCGCTTTCTCGCTTCAAATCAGCTTTTGCTCGCTTACGGGCACCCAGCAACTCTTCCAAAATAATAGGAAGAATCCCTTTTCGCAAATGGCTCTTAACAAAGCAGTCACCAGTGGGACTCTTGGTATAGTCCTCATCTTGCTTCAACCCTAATCGACCAATAGTATTCTGGTCAAGTAAAGATGTGTAACAAAGATTGTGTGCCATCATAATACTAGGGTACAAACTCGCAAAATCCAGTGTCGAAATAGGAACATCATAATACCCTCTTTCGGGCTCAATAACTGTGGCACCCTCATACTGTTCGTCAGACGACCCTTCTTGCTTGAGGTTTGGAATAACAATGTCTAAAGAAAGCGTTTTGCGGAACAGTTGCGATATTACTTTGATTTGCTGTCCACGAGACAGTAAGTATGAGAATGGGACGCCTGTGACACGGGCCATTTCGGTATAATTAACTAGACACATGAGCTTATCCATCAATCTCATTGGAAGATAAGCATCTTTCAAACAGTACACAGCCAAACGCCGGCGACTTTCTGCAGTACCATTCTGTAGATCCGTAATAATTGAGTGATGTACATCTTCCTTTTGCTCCCCTAGAAAATGGGCACTAACACTATTAAGAGTATAGCTTCTCAATTTATGTTCTCGACGAATGAATTGAAGGAGATCTAGTTGCATGCGACCGTCAATGTTGACAACTTTAGACTCGCTCATACCATAAGCTTTTGATGAAAATGTTGTCTCTCGAGCCTCTTGTCTAGTTCTGCTGATACGACCGAAGTAGGGAAAATCGTCCACACCTAATGCTTTTGCACGGTCTAAAAGATATGGCAAGTCGAAGTTGGCAATGTTGTATCCAATGATAACATCAGGATCCACTTCTCTAATGAAATCTCTCCAATGCAAAAGAAGGTCATGTTCGGTCTTGTGCTCAAACACTTCACTTCCAACGATAGCCGAACAACTATCAAGAGTAAAAACATTGCGTACAAATGGGCGGTTATTAGATGCATCTTTACCACCAAAAACTTGAACAACGTTTGCAATCTGAATCACAGGATCAATCTCGGCTTCTGGAAAGATACCTTTGCGCCCAGCACATTCAATGTCAAAACTAAGAACGCGCAGTGGAGCCATCTTTAGCCATTCACCATCAGCGGGGTGCGCAATCAAGTCCTTGTAATTGATATTTACTTCCAGCTGACAGTTAGAAACTGTGTTATTAACGGATTCATATTTTCCAGCTGGCAGTGTAATCCAGGACATTCCTGTAATCTAATAAATAATGGTTAAAAGAAGTTTGGGAAATTGAAGGAAATACCTACTTGGCAATCAATCATGGCTCTTAGAACAAACGTGATGTTATCATAAGAGGTCATAGGGCCGTTGAACAAATGCTGGAATTCAACCTCACCTCGTTCGAACGCACCTCGAACTTTGGAAATTCCATTAGAGTCACTAACAACAATTTTAAGAAATGGGGACTTTATGTTTCCATTGTAGCCCCACAGGGATTCCTTTAGGACCAACTCAACGTGATGAATTTGTTTGGCAAGTATTTTCTGTAAGTGAATTGTAAACTCTCTCAAGTTCTCCTCTCTAAATCCAACGGGACATGGAACGTAAAAGTAGTGTCGAAATCCAGTCACATTACATAGGATTGAATTTCCTTCCTGTAATCCTGTTAGCAGATCGTAGCAACAACTTCATAAAATACATACTTCGGTAACACCAAATAAGCGAACTACGCATGACCCCTCATATAATGATTCTTCAGCATCTAATTGTTGAAAATCTAGAGAAGCTGATTAGCGGCGGCATGTAAAACTAGCACCACACACTTACTTATTGACTGCTTATCAAAGTTGTGTTTCAATAATGGTGGTCGCGCCCACTTCTGATCAGAACCTGGTAATATTAGAATCAAATGTAAGTCAGTAGAAAGTCCTCGAGAAAAAATTACCTGATTTATGCGATATTTCCTTTGTGAGCCTGGCAAGATCTTCTTCAAACCCAGATGGTTGCGAATTTGGTTGAACTTTTGCCTTCTTCGGAACTTGATCACTAATGCTATTACTACTACCATTCACATCACTACTGGCATTCTTGTTAATACTAGCAAGGGAAGATCTTTTTTGGACTGCCGGCATATTTGAATGTATTATATATTGAGGTGACGGAGGGAAGTTAATATATCAAAGTTGATGTTTGTTGATGCGCACCAAAACAAGAAAAAATATAAATTTCTTAAATGACCACGCGAAACGCGAAATAATTTTTCCAAATTGGGATAATGGTTTGAGTATTTGTGTTACCCTATTAATACCTGTTTGCTAGCAGAGATCTATTCAAGAATCTCGAAAGATTTAGTTACCTCCAGCATTGCGCTCTGAGATGTTCTCTACAGAAAATCGATTCCCAGTCTGTTAGTCTTGAGTTGTAAAAACGTAAGCCATATGAAATCAATGCAACGATTGTGAATATAAGGGTTACGATAAATTTCTCTAACTTAAAGTAAGGTCCAGACAATCCATGATATAGTTGTGGCGTAAAAATATAGTCAATTCTCGAATGTAATTTCAATATCCATCATCTCTAAGTTACATTGGCGACTCAGTAGTTGAGAAATAGGTTATTTTTTAGTTCAGTATTATGACTTGAATCATTATCAAACACTTATCTTTTTCATATATTCTCACAATACTTTAACCAATTGAAATATGATTGCTACGAAATGTAATGTAGAATTAGCGACTCAATATCACAAAGAAGAGTTTGCCCCCATCTCGTTATGATAAATTGAACTATTTACTAACAGCCAATTCCATGTTTCTTCCTATCCACCGTTCTAAAGACTTCCTCTCCGCCTTTCGGTAATGGCCGGTACCCCCAAAAATGGTAATTCAAAGTCAAAACTGTTAAATGAAATCAAAGGAAACCCTGTATGTTATTAGTGATTCTGGTACTGATTCAAATTCGGTTTCATATTCTGGCCGTCTAAGCGTTCCTGAAAAAACATCTTTCTTCAAAATGCTACTAGTCCACAGTTACGGATTCAATTTTTTTGAGCTATTCACTCTCGTAAGAATTCTGCAAACTGTTGGAAATCGTTCTTCTTTTACGTGAAATATGAACTAACTAATTTCGTGTGAACCTCATTTGTGAAAAACTTTTGAAAAAATTCCGCGTATTACATAATAACTATTTTGACATTCACTTTCAACTTCCAACGAAAAAAAAACAGAGGTTACGACTTTATAAGGTTATGACTCTGACGCCAAATACATAACATGTCATCGAACTACAGAAACAGGACTCCAAAGACCGAACGCCCATTGCCTTCTCAGACTTTGTCTCGGACAAGTGCGGCGAGTCAATTTCAATCATTAAGATCCCAGGCTTTTCGTGCTAATCATGGACCTCAACAATCTGGCAACAATAATGCTGGAGGTGGTAGCAGCAATAGCGGGATCAGGTGCCTTGCTTGGAATGGATCTGGTACACGTGTAGCCTGTGGACATGGAGATCGTAGTATACGGGTGTGGATTCCCGACCATGCTGATGGTAGAGGTATGACGGACATTAAAAATGCACATGAGCAGCGTGGTGTGGAATCCATTGATTGGGACCCTTTGCATGCAGACCGAATAGCAAGTTGTTCGGCTGATGGTGGCGTCAAAATATGGGATGCGCGAGCCAAGAGGTTACTGGCAGAAAAGCGAACAGGAGAAGAGAATGTTATTGTGCGATACTCTTGCGACGGCCGATTTTTGGCTGTGGCTACAGCCAAAACAGATTTGGTTTTAATTTATCACATCAAGAACAGCGGTAAAGCCAACGATAACAATGGCAGAAGTACTAACAGTAGTGCCCCTGAATGGAATCTAAAATTTCTGTGTCATTTTAAAGAAAACGAGGAAATATTTGACTTACAGTGGGCCGAAAACGGACCTCGCTCGTCCTATGTGTTAGCATGTGGTCTTGGAAATGGGAACGTTAGAATTTACCAATTTCTGCCGAGTGCGAAGCTGAACGATCAGGAAGACGAAGAGATATCCGGGGATGAAAACATTGACTACAAGAGTTATACCAAAGATGAGACGGCGAATGGAAATGGAATCCATAGCAATGAAATTGAGTCAAATGTTTCCAGCACAATTCAGAATATTTTTACTCTACGTGGACACAGAACGGCCGCCAACTGCATCATGTTTGACCCCAAGGGATGCTATTTAGCTGTTGGTTCAAATGAAGGAATTGTCAGTTTATGGGATTTGCAAGATTTTATATGTATCAAAACATTTATCAAGACTGAGTAAGTCATGCTTGAACTGTAAAGCTTAATTAACTAACAGTCTCTACTTAGTCAAGCGGTCGCTTCAATTAGTATTACTCACGATGGATCTCTGATAGCTGTTGGATCAGAGGGAAGTGCCCCAATTGATGTGGTAAGTGATTGTCTTTTCCTACGTCACTTTTTGGATTCTAACGTGTGGTTTTAGATTCATGTCGAGTCTGGGGAATACATTTATTCCCTGCCACGTCAGCCTAGCAATGGGCGCCCATTAGTGGCGTGGCATCCGTTAAAGTACTCGCTGGCATATGTTGGGGATCCTGGTACTCTTATGATTCTCGGTGCTTCATCTGGTCATCCTCGAAACTAAAAAAAAATATCGTTTACTAAGTTCATATATACACAAATCACAAACAAGCGTTTCTATAAACAATATCTGTCGGATTTCCATTTTTTTTCTGTTAGCGGGTCCCGCTTAGTTGTTTGCTAATAGTGGTTCGAGCTCTTGGTAGTATTCGGAATTGACCTTCTCAATAATTTCGTTCTTAGTTAGCCAAGAGTAGTCAGTAACTCCTTGTGTATTTTGCAAGTTAAAAGCTCCATGAATGATATGCGACTTGATGAAGAACTCTTTTCTATCATTGTTGTCTTTAATGACGGCAGCAGGAGTGTTAGAAACAGTCCAAGTCTTCATGTTGACACCTCCAACCTGACGCAATCCACGCTCGGCAGCATCATGCAAAGGCTCTTTGGGCTCTAAGCTGAAGGATGGAAATTTCCACTCCGAGTTCTGTTGTACAAGCAAGTACAACGTGCGATCCAGCTTGCGAGTCAAAGCACGAGTATCATTTTTATTGTCAGCTTCGGTGATACGAGAATTAGCGGCAATAGGGCGGGACAAAGAATCTTCACCATCCTCGGCAGATTTTTCGCGAGGGATGACAATCTCCTGTTTATGTCTGCGCTCACGATTAAATTTTATGTCGGGGAGACCACGAGGATACCAAACACCTGGTTGTCGAGTTACTGGACCTCTTTGGGCAGCAGTGAATTTACGCTCAGAAAGAGTACCCTTCTTGAAATAGAAATATTGGGGAAAAGTCCACATTAGTCGTCGTTCTAATTCATCCTGATAGTGGTAATATGCTTTCTCGAATTCGTTGAGCTCCGGAGTTACAATGGGTATCCGACTGAGAATCAAGCCAGCAAAAACATTTTTAGGAGCTAGAGCACTGGGCTTAGGAGGTAGAGATATATCAGCAGTGTCCGTTTCAACAGCTGTTGAATTAGTCGAGTAAAACCGGGGAACGACTTTCTGGCCCATGGCTGAGTAATTGTTAGATTAAACATACTAAATAAATCGTTAATACATACACAGGCTTCCAGTAAAACGAGAAAAGCGTGCAAGACTCATTTCTAAGTAATGAGAAGTTCAGAGTCGATGCCTTTTAGTAAGAGATAAGTCCCTGTTTCTTGGAGGATTTTTTTTCTTGTACAATTGATCAAATCAAAAACGGTGAAAAATGTCACTGAAATATTTGGATGCGCGCAACGTTTTAACAATTATGCACCCCAACCCTCATTTTGCATACTAGAATTCGTTTGTGAATTCAATTTGGTTCGATGTACAAGAGATGCCAACGGATCCGACATTTCAATATGGATAGCGTTAATAAATCGACTGATAATAAGTCAGTCATCAATAGTTTCAGGGAGTTTATCACATGGGTGGCTACTAGTCCTAGAATGGTTATCCCTGTTTCTCTCTTGTTGTTACTGCTGGACTCAGCATTATCTTATGTCATTGTAAAAAAGGTCCCTTGTGAGTATAGAGCGAGTCACTTTTAAATACCAGTACTTATCAAGATGTAGACACAGAAATTGACTGGGTTGCTTACATGCAGCAAATCAAGCAAATTGTGAATGGAGAGCGCAATTATACCAAGATCAGAGGGTCGACTGGGCCCTTGGTGTGAGTGCCATTCTGTAAGTGTGGCTAGAAGTATTAACCTTTCTATAGGTATCCTGCTGGCCATGTGCACATTTTTAATAAGTTATACAAGCTTACGAATGAAGGAACTGATCTTGCTTTTGCCCAGTTTATCTTCATAGGGATCTATATTTACACTTTAGCCAGCGTTTTGTTCCTAGTGTATCGTCCTGCAAAAGTCCCCCCATATGCTTTTGTGCTACTAGTTCTTTCAAAGCGACTCCACAGCATATACATGCTTCGAATGTTCAATGACGTGTTTTCAACTTTTTTTGCAATACTTGCCATAGCTGCTCTGCAACGTCGACAGTGGACCCTTTCTGCGTTGATTCTTTCGCTGTCAGTTAGCGTAAAAATGAATTCCCTTCTTTATTTACCAGGCGCTGCTATTATATATCTGCAGGTATTGGGGCCAGTTTCAGCGTTTGTACAGACTGCCATCCCGTTTTTGGCCGTTCAATTTGCTGTGGCTACACCTTTCTTAGCATCTGGTTTTTATAAGGAATATTTTGGGCAGGCTTTCGAATTTTCTAGAGTGTTTTTCTACAGATGGACTGTCAATTGGAGATTCATATCTGAAGAAAAATTCCTTAGCCATGAGTTTGCATTTGGATTACTTGGAATTCACCTCGTCTTGCTTGCGGCCTTTTGCTCTCGGAGAGGCTATCACTGGATGGCGCCAATAAAGGTACCACAGATTTTTTCAGCCTCACCGAAAGGGAAAGGGAGTGAATTTCCTGCTCTAGTTAGATCCCTTTTCTTTGCTTCTTCTGTTGAGCGAGCTCAAAGAATTTCTCGCATTACTCCAGACTACGTCCTTACCACTATGGTCACCTCAAATCTTATTGGCATTCTTTGCGCTCGTTCCCTCCACTATCAGTTTTACTCTTGGTTTTTCTGGACAGTCCCTTTTGCATTATACAAAGTTCAACGTGTTTACGGGCCAATTGTAGCCATTGCTATCTTTGCAACTCAAGAACATGCTTGGAATGTTTATCCTAGTACATCCGAAAGCTCAATTTGTGTTATTTTTAGTCTCGTTGCAATGATCTTAGGAATTTGGGTTCATGAAGAGCGAGTTGGCACTGAAAAGATACTTCAGCGAGAGAGGTTAGAGATGGAGAGAAAGAAGTAAAAGCGAGTTGATGAGATGCAACATGGTAGAAAATTAAGCTTACCAATGCTATCCATTTTAAGCTTTTTGGGACATTGTGTTCCGCGGGTAGTAATAATTACAATTTGCTAGAGTAACGCTGCTATATAATCCAGAATAAAAGTATCTTGCCTTTCCTCCAATTTCATATTACAAGATATAAATTGAGTAACGACTTTTCATTTAAAACTATGAGCTTTGAGACAATTGTATAACCTGAGTTCTAGCACTGCTAAAGATTAAAGTTGATTTTGGTTTTTTTTAGCAGCTTCCCCATATCCTAACGGTGCAAAACTCGAGATATTACTTGAAAGGATACGGGAAAATCACTTATCATTCAGATATGTTCTATTATCAACTCAAAGATTACTAAAGCTCTTCAGTGCTTGATTTGGACCCTGGAATTTTATTGCCACATCATTTTTCAAACATTTAGAGTTAGTGCTCTAAAATAGTTTGAGTTTAATGTGGTCAAAAAACCTTTTCTTGTCATGTTATAAAATTTTACAATCCCATTGTAGCAAACGGACAAAAACTGTTCATCCTTTTTTTTCTGTACCTGCTCTATCAAAAGGAAAAAAGAAAATCAATCGGGATAATTTCAAATAAATGGAAGCAAGTTCTAATTTGCATAGTAATGATATATTTAAAAAAGAGTTTCTCAACTTTTAATATTTTTCAAACTGTGGTATATGGGTAAAACAAAAAAAAAACTTGGGCTCAAAATTTGAAATAATTTGCCTCTTGTATCATTATGTTTAGCTTATATATTTGCATTCAACGTCATTAATGACTTACTGATAACTGACAATATCCTCCGCTATTTCTTCCTCAGTATTTAATTCATCACTTTCGTTCACCAATTTAGAGTAAACAGGCTCTTCAATATTCAAGTAGTGATTTCTATAGATATCTTGAATAGTGCTTGCTTTAAAAGCCCCTTTGGACAAACCTTTTAAGCATAGTTCAAAATATAATGTATGATGCCTTAGAGTATGCCATAAACTGAATTTTTAACACAGGTTACTCAATTAACTACATGAACTTATGAGTTACTCCATGAATTTGGATTTCCTTCGATATGATTTGGGCAAAAAGGTTTGAAGTGAACTGGGAGAGAAAGCCTGATAAACTATAAGAAACCCTATTTGAAAAAAAAAAACATAAAGGTTAAACACATTAGAGTCTATGACAATACCCTTAAACAGAAAATCAAACCAGTAGGAAATTTTCGGAAGAGACATTTACAATCCAACTTCAAGACACGGAATATATTGTCTAATTTCAATATTTTAGTGGAAAGTCGCTGAGTGTTTGGGGGTAACATGAACTGCATGGCAACCTTCACTTTTTGAATTTTGATGGATGATTAAATCTCTAAATCGCATTCATCGGTCAAATCTTCGATTAAACTTGGAGTTAAACTTGGGGTAAGAGAGTATCCACTGTTTAGACTCCTATTTGAGTCTGGTGTCAAAGGGATTTCCTGTTGGAGAATTCCTTGAACGTTTTCATGATCCCTCACTTTGAAGGTAGGTTCACTTGGGGAATGGAAATTAGCAAAATCACCATTCATACTTAAGTCACTTGAGGTACTAGAAGTTTTAATCTGAGGCTTCACGATTTGGTAAACGTTTTTTTGAAAGAATTCGTGATTTCTTGTAGGAAGAGACCATTCCAGTTCAATTTGAGACTCAAGCATGTCTTGTGGCTTTTGTCCTAAATTTAACAGAGTTCCGCGGAGCTTATTATCTGAATTTGATATGGCACGCAAGGAGTACTTTGAGAAATAAGCTTTGGGGTTGTCATTACCTTTGGCCAGGCCATTTTCGAGCTCTGATTGAACATTGGGCTCAATAGGCTGCGGAGTAGAGACTCTGTGGGAAGTTACATGAGTAGGGCTAAGGGAAGTTCGAGGAGAGCTGTTGACCTTATTAGTTTAGTATCAATGAGTCAAAGGGCATTGAGTTTGTCTAATGCTTGAAACTCTTGCCTAACTGGTGTAGAACTCACTACATACCGCCTATGGGTTTCTTTGGGATAATTAAAGGATGCTTTAATGCAGCTCGGTGAGCTGGGATTGCTCATTATATCCGATGTAATAGGGGACGTGGATCTAACTGAAATTTCATGAGTCTCTGGTTTCCCCCCATTGTTGGATAATGTCATTTCTCTGCATGAGTCTGATTTTTGCATTTTGGCCTGTGGACTATATTTTCCGCGTGCTGGATTGTTTGCATTTATTTTTTCGTAAAAAGTAGGCGAGTTTCCAATATCCATTTTTTGAATACCAAGTAATGAGCGGGCATAACCAACTCGAGCCTGATCGTGTTCTACTAGGTTTGCCAGTTTCGCCATGTTGCTAGCTTCGCGAGCAAACATCTTGTCGGCGCTTACCATTTTGATGGAAAACAATTTCTATGAAATTTGGGTTTAGTAGAAGGAAATAGCTGCCACACTGAAACTTACGACTAAAGTGATGATACTGTAATTCTGTAAAACTGTTTTTGCAAAAGCAAATGCTATGTTGTTGAATGGCGGGATTGTGAAGAGGGAACAGAAAAGGTTTTGGTGAATTTTGAAGGGATTTGTCGTCACTACTAAGCAATTGTAACAAAACTTGGTTCTTGGTTTTGACATATACAGCTAATTTTCAGCAATAATTTCGAGTAACTAGTAATGGGCTTTTTCCCAAGATGTTGATCGCGGCTTTAGATTTGAAATAATCAAGCATATTGGCTTCAAAAGGACATTGGGATTTAAAAGATGAATTTCGCATCAATTTACAATGGAAAAGGGATCTGTTTGTTTTTGCTCTTAGTTATCAAAATAATGATAAATCAGTTTATTGTCCCATGTAATATATCCTATCTAAGAGAAAGACTATATAACATAAAAGAAGACATTTTTCTAACTATTTGCCTGATACAGACCTTCTGTAGGATGCAATCGAATTGCACTATATGATGGTAATTCTCAAATGAGCAATGGCGCTAGATTTCTCTTGGATTTGATTGATCCAAGCACATGAGGGAAACCAAACATGCTATTTTGTGATTTTGACTTCACTAGCAAGATTGGGGAAAACCAATGTGAGCTACCCATTTACTACCAAGTCAAATAACCTCAATTTGAGCCCGAAATATACCTCTGAACAACACTCAACTAGCTGATTTCCACAGATAGAAGCCACCTTAAGTAAAAACTCTTTTGCAAGATAAAAACCAAGTCAGGCACACTCACTCAAACGTCCGTATTAAACCCTACATTATCTCTAGTTTGAAGGTAAAAGTGTACAATGGATTTATGATGCTCTAATATAATATTTTTCAATGAGATACGGGCGTCTGGTGTAGTTGGTTATCACACTCGCTTAGCATGTGAGAGGTCCCCGGTTCAATTCCGGTGTCGTCCAGTCTAATTTTTGTTTCAATTACTGTTTTTATATCAAGCTCAACCATGATTGGTGTCCCTTGAATTTTGAAGTCACGCTACCTTTTTACTCCAGGGAGTATTAAATAGATAATTTTTAAGGAAAGACAGAGTCCTATCAAATACAACCAGGGCTGACAGGGAACCTTTTGGACAATAACGGATATCCTAACGCTGATTGGAATAATCTGGAAGGTCCATGACTTTTGGAAACGGTAGAGAAAAGCATGTTAACTAAATTATCTGAGTGGATTTTTTGCAGTTTTCAAAGTTGTGCCACCGGAGAATAGAGTATTAACTAACCCTCCCTTCAGTGGCTCCAATATCGAGACAGGTCGGTAAAGGAGCATACTCTTTACTGGTTTAATTAGTGTCCTCCAGTGGTCCAGAAGGTGAGGATATTATTTTGCCATTCAGCAGGTGAGAATTCGACGGAAGCAATATTCGAAAAGGAAAAAAAAAAACCAGTTAATTAATAAATTTTGAGCCGCTCAGATGTTTGACTTCAAGGCCGGAAAACGTCCCAAAATAAGCGGGATCTCCAATATACGAAAACGAATCACTCCGATCAACCCGCAACTATCTGAGATTTATCATGATTGCACTTTTTTTTATGTGCGGCTTTTTCAAGTATGATCTGGATTTATAGCAGAGCTTAAGTTTTTCCGGCACAAATTGAATCACAAGTTGTGCGGCTTTGAGCTTGGGACAGACCTGTCTTGGTTTCTCAACTAAACCAAATTTCTAATAAGAAACACACAAATATTCAAGTTTTATTTCTAACAATGTGAACTAAAAAAAAAATGGATAAAAAAATGGATAAAAAAATAAAATGAAAAAATGAAATGAAAAAATGCAAATATTAGGAAACAAATATACTCCAAAGAGCATTTGGTTTATGCATGTGTTATGGCTGTTCGTTTGTTTGGTCCAAAGCTTGTAGCTTTCTTTGAATGCTAACCAAGATACCTTTGTCTTCTTCTGTAAATTGTGATTCTTTTGGAAAGGAAAACTGTGAGCCTGAGACCAAGGCTGTTGACTCAAAGTCGAGCTCAGGATATTTAGATTCCAAGAACTCTTGGTGAACGCAGTTGGCATTGATGTTAATGGAGATAGGCTGTAGGTATCGCGATTCAGTAATGATTCGGGTTAGAGTGTTTCGAACCGTTGTGGCCAGTTCATTGGTTGCAGCGTATATGGCTTCTTGGGCGGTGCGGGTTTTTGAAAGCGAGTAAGTAGATGCTTGGTCCAATTGATCGCTAACTTGGGTAGTAGCCTCTAGAGAAACAGGCAAAGAGGATTCAGAGTCGTTGTCTGTGGTTTCAACTTCCTGTTCTCCTTTCTCTTGTTTTGCGTCTTTCTCTACAAGGTTTGGAGGAAGAAACCAGTATAAGGGATATTGCGCATACATGTTTGCGAAAATAGCTCCTACAGCAATAATAATCAAAGCGGTTACAATCTGGACTACCAGATAGTACCATCCCATGTGCCTTACGGCAGGGCTAATTGCTGCTAGCAAAGCAGCAGAGCCTGCTGCGGGATGCATTGTTTTTGTATGAGACATTAGTACTGAAGACAAGGCGAGACCCAAAGCACCGCAGACCCAAAGGGTGTCTTCATTTCCGGGAATAAGCATCCAAAGTTTAGTAAGACCTATTCCCAGGATACTAGTGAGAACGCTTCCTACAAACAGGTTCCATGGCTGGCCCAAAGGTGACTCAAGGGCGTGGCATGTCAAGATAATGGTGGCTGCCCAACTGGGAACAATAACGGGCGCGGAATATTTTATGAATTCAGGTGAGTATTTAAAAGTTGCCTCCAGGGCTATAATTGATGCAAAGCTGGAGATGAGCACAAAAAACTGCCGAACAATATCTGGAGGTCTATAAGTAGACTGTTTATGGAGACATGCGAACTTTAGCTGGTATGCTAGTAGGAAATGAGTGTTACTGGTGGCAGACATGGTTGAGCATGAATCAAATGAATTCCAATTATTAAAGAAGGAGAAAGAAGAAAAGGCTTTTCCGAAATATACGCTTTAGAGGAGAAATAGTTCTTAATATATATTAGTACCAAGTATCATTTTGCTCAGCATAGAAAGTTTGTGACATTTTTTTTTCCTTCCTCCTATTCGCTTTAGTGGATGCCATATAAATGATATCACGTAATCAGACATTTGAGCCGCACCGGTAGTCGAAGAAACTCAGGCGAAATGCCGATGAAATGGAACAGTCACTCATCAGTCGGTTCTGTCGGTATGGGCTGGTTACGAAAATCGCTTGAAGGTTGAGGCTTGACTGATCTGAAACAGAGCAGAGACAGTTGGTATTTGGCATTTGGGATCTTTTTCGTAATTGTAAAGAGGGCCTTTTTTTTCTTCATCTGGCGGCATTGAAAGAGGGACAAGTAATATTGGCTTGAGAAAACCCTGATGGAGACTCCATTCAAATAACTTTCTGCTTTGTTTCTTTAGATATTTGAGGTGCGTTTCTTTTCCTTTTTCTATTCTTTGTGAGTGAAGGTTTGTTGTCATTAGTTGTGAAATCCAATGCGACTGCTTCTCCACAAAGACTTGTGGGATTCACTCTCAGCGAATTTCAACATGTTGATTGACAAGAAACCCCACATTCCCATACTTCTTTTCAGATGCTGGCTTATTTCGTTGTGTCAGTCGAAATCTACAGTGAGGTAAGACTTACTCTCCCAGACCCGGCCCTTCTGGGCCGCTTGTTGGCCCCCCGCAGGATCGATCGGGGTCCTGTTTTTCGCATTGTTGTCTTCACCCTATAGGCAGACCGTGAACCTCCC
>JAKVQY010000008.1:0-48885 GCA_030463045.1 Geotrichum macrosporum | reverse complement strand
AAAATCAAGTCAGGCACACTCACAAAAAAGAAAAAGGAAAATAACGCATTAACATCAAATTACTAAAAGGTTGGTATGAGATGTATAATGAATAAATTATATCATAATCTTGGTTCGATGGTCTAGTTGGTCATGGCATCTGCTTAACACGCAGAACGTCCCCAGTTCGATCCTGGGTCGAATCATTTTTTGCAAGCCGAACAGTTTAAAAGTATTGAAAGGTGTATATACATTTTAGTAATTTTGTTTATCAGTTATGGGGTTTTTTATTTCTTTGCGGGTCAAAATAGTTCATAAGCTTTTAAGCAATCCTTAAAAGTGAAATGCGAGCCTCACAAACATGATCAGCTCTAGGCAGTAGTTTGCTAAATCAATAGCTGGAACTTTTCTGGGATGCGTTTTTGTATGGTTTCCCTACAAAAGGTTTACTAAAGGAGTGCAAAAAACAGTTTTGTAAAACAGTCAGGTTTGTTTAAACCTTTTCCGTATTATTAAAACAACCCATTGAGTGAACGAAAATATTTAATGTCAGTGAAAAGACAAGCAGGCAAAAAACAAACAAAAAAAAAAAAAAAACCTGTTATTTACACTTTAATTTCATTTCTTCTCTTCAAAATGTCTCCAGCGACCCATGCACATCCTCCAAGCATGTGCCGCACTAAAGTTTCACCTGTCAAGCTGCCAACCGCATACAGACCATTTCCTAGTCTTAAAGAGTAGCAGGTTTCTCCCTCTTCCTGCTGATAGTCATCATCATCTGCTACTATGCTGCTTTCAATACTGCTGCTAGAATTACAAGGATCACTTAAACTTTGTGAATCAGAGCACGTGCTGCTGCTAAAACTGGCCGGCATGGAAAATATGCCATCTTCGGTAGTGCTCGTTGTTTCCCGACGTAGCGGGACACTAGAACTAGTACCTGACACGGGCCTGTTTGAAACTAAATAGGGCTGCAAAAACGTTTTTGAAACAGCATTGAGGTTCAGCATTCCAGTAGCGGTTGGAGTTGAGCCATTACTATCCTCCTGCTCGTCACATACTGGAAAGCCTGCAATTTTGCAGATCGAGAGAGATAGGTAGGATAAAGATCCAGAACGCCCCGTGCATAATTTGATATGCGAAACATTTCGTGTAATGAGCTCACCGGATTCCTCCAGCTGAATAGTAACTAGTCCGCAGGGAGACATTTCAAGTATGCGACTATTAGGCAAGCATTCATATGTGCTCCCTTCACTGAAAAATTCAGGTGTCATGATATGCTCCTTCTTTAGAGCTACCCTTCGCATTAGCCGATAAATGCGCGCGTATTCCGGATAAGTTTCTTTAGAGAACCTCCGCAAGGGGCCAGGATCTTCAGCACTCCATCTGTACATGTGAATGACCCGCACCCCCGGGTATTTAGCATAGCAATTCACAGACTCTGCTGCTGAGACGCCAGTGCCCATTATTAAAATAGTTAAAGGAGATGTCATGTTCGGTGAGGAGAGCTTTGGGACAATTATTGAGGGCTCCATTTTTGTAAAATCTTTAAAGTCTTTTGGTGGAGATACTATGGGTATATGGTTATCATGAGGAAAAGGTAAAGAATCGTGAAACGGCTTTTCCAACTCAATTAAAGATTTTCGTCGAGGTTGTGTGGGAGCTAACTTTCTCAGTGGTTTTTCAAAGACGCCCGAAGCAAGAACAACTGAATTTGTCTGGAGTAAATGCTGGCTATTGTCCGTGGTATCGATATACGTCAGTTCGTATGTTGGTAAGCTAGAATCCTCCGAGCGCCGTAAGTCCACCTTCGTAACAATAGTACTTGTCTTGAAAGAATTGAAGATATTCAGCTTTTTAGAGTATTCATCGTAATATTTTGCAATATCACATCTCTTCGGTCGCGTGAAACAAAGAGGGTCCCCGCCTAAACCAGCAGGACTGTGAAAGAACTCAGTGAACGCATAACCAGGTAAACTTAGCATTTCGGCATAGCTTAGAGATTTTTCCTCAGAGCCGTCAGGCGAGATTCCAGAGGACCATTGGCCACCTGGCTTAGGACTGGAGCCCAAAACAATATGCGGAATGGCGAGAACTGGCCCATAATTAACCCATTGTATTCTGGTTTCCTTGGTCTCAAAAGATGCAAAGGATGCCTCATCGGAGGCTACCAATGCGTCGAACAAGAGACTTGTAGGACTTGTGTTTGCTGAAAAGAAGGAAGAGTACCCCAATGAAATATAATTTAGAATGGTTCTATCGCGCATAGCGTCTAACAACGAAAGGTCGTTTGGAGCGCTCAGACCGGATTTATCGCATACATAAGGTTGAAGAAGATAATGCAAGTGAAGATCAGGATGCCGGCCATGCTTCGTATTGGGATCATAGTATGGAACATTACCATGAAGAAGGAACGAAAGAAATAGAGCAGAAGGGCCATTGCCTGAAATTGTTAATTACCGGAAGTGAGTAAAAAATTGTTTTCTTACCAATGATGGTGATCGGGCATGAGGTTTGGGACATCTTGGAATTGTCTGTGACTGTGACTGGGAGTATTGCAGGATAACGAAGAGGACTTTTGTGCTAACTACAAGCAAGATCTACCATGAAACTGGTCCAATTTGAAATAGACCGTCTTACTCTAAGTCTCTTAGAGTGTCGTTTCTCAATCCAAGAAGTTTGCTAGATATTACTAATTTGGTATTAATTCTATCTCCAAGCTCATATTTTCGTGACCGTTGATTGCCAAGTTATTTAGAAACAACCCCCTCCAGAGAAAACACCCAAAACAACGAAAGAAAAATTCTTTAGACGAGAGCAAAGAATTCCTACCTGTTGAAGGTTTTCAAGAAGAAAAAAAAAAAAAATCAGGAAAGAAAAGGATGTACCAAGATAGAGAAGCTTATATTTTAAATTTTTTTTTTCCCTCTCTTGGACTGTTGCTGATTCAGCAATTTTTTCCGTGATATAGTATCTATAGCGGCTAGGGCAAGGAAGCCACTACCAATGACATCTAATTATGCCCAATTGGCTGCCTCCAAAAAAGCGAACCCACCCAGCATGACTCAAGCCACAGACCAAACACAACGTTTTACAGTCCATAATTCCCGGTGTGGCCTTGCAGGGAAGTAATGATAATGTTGAGCCATCAATTGTGGCCCTGCATCGGACCTCATTTATGAGCGCATCAAACGGGAAACGAAAATTGCCATTGGCGAAGTGGCAAGTGAAATAATTCGAAAGAGCTTTGCCAACTCCATTGAAACTGCCGCCGAGTCGTCTTCTTCTCGTTAGGAGGATGACAAATATTTGTTGAAGTAAAACGATACGATCCGAATGCTTGAAAAAACAAATGGCAGTGCACTCAATTATTTGAATTTATTGCAGTCTAGAAATAAGCCATATAACTCGAAATCCAATTAGCGGAGGATTTAATTAGGGTTGGGGTTGATTATTTGCAAAAAAATTCTTCGCGAAGAAGGGCCACGCCTATCAACAACAAAGATAGAACAGAGTCTGGGGTAAATTATGAGTGAAGCGATCGAGGTGAAATCTACGGAGTACGTCCCTCATGATCGTGAAGTCGTCATGGCTGCTTTAGAGCTCTGGAAGAGTGATCCTCAATCCGAATCGCTTGGAATGGCCAAGTTACAAGCTGCAGTCAAGGCTCAACATCCAGGCTGGGCGTTAAGTGTGAACAGGCTGAAAACTTGCTTAAAGGAAGTTAACCTCTTACCACAAACTGTTGAGCAAAAACAGCAGCAGCATCATGATCAGCAGTACGCGAGCAAAATTAAGTCTAAAGAAATGCCTGGTCTTGATTTGGAAGCTAAAACCGACAAGCAAGTGAAAATTGTGACTAGCAAGGCGCGTGGTAAGGGGTTCAATGCAGTTAGAGATATAAAAAAGGGAACTGTACTATGGGATGAAGCTCCATTGCTTTTGGTAATTCCTCTGGATGCTTTGAAATTTGTTCGCAAGGGATTGGCCTGTGCTTATTGTGGCACTCCATTCCAGAAACGTGGAATGCCATCTCAGAACAACAGAGGTCCTCTGGGAACTACTAGCTGTTCTCAGGGAACTTGTGATGCTCGATACTGCGATACTCGGTGCAGGAACAAAGACATTATTCACAACACTACTTGGCATCCGAGTGGAATTGGAAAAATCAGACGAGAGGATTGGGTTAAGTTCGAAGACTACTGTGTTGAAAACAGCTGGATGGGAGCTTATGCTTTTGGAATCGCTCTGCTTACCCGTCTGCGACAAGAAGCAACTGCAGTCGTTGGGAAACCGTCCCTGTTGAAACAGCAATACGAGTCACTTGCAACAGTTGGCCATGATGTAAGATACCATTCATCCACAAAGGGGACTATTCAAAATGCTAGTGTTTTTGGAGAGGAGCAGGCTGAGGTCCTATGGCACGCTGCTCACAAGTTACTTGCAGCTGTAGTAACTCGAATGTATGACTTGACCTACCAAGAATTTATGGATGGTGTGGGGGCATTTAATTTAAATAATGTCAATGAAGCTATTTTTATGCTTCAGTCTCATCTGAACCATTCTTGCGAACCAAATGTGCACGCAAAGTTTCGGTTGAAGCGAGCTGAAGGCTTGGAAATTGTTACCATTGCTGACATTAGAGCGAATGAGGAACTTAAAGTTACTTACGTCGATCCAAAGCTAAGCTTTAATGAAAGACAAGATGAGCTTCGTAAAAACTGGGGATTCATCTGTGCATGTCCCCGCTGCAAACGTGAGCAAAAAGAGGCCCAAAATTAGGGTATGTTTTATTTCGAAAATAGCCTAGGTAATGGTAATTGCATTGCGATAAAGAAAATTAATAGTCCCTCGTATATACAGAAAAGCTTGCATTTTCATCCAAATTTTATAAGTGCCAAATTAAATTAAATTTACAACATCAAACGACTTGTGAAGATACCCGCAAGACCCAGTGATAGAGATGTAAGGAAAGTGCATCAGGTCAGCGCATCCCTTTAGCACTAAGTAGCACTAATTGCTCGAAACGGAAATACAATCTATTTGAAATAGAGGTTAATTTTTCTCTTAATTGCACCTCCAACGTACATACTAGAGCAGTTATATTCATGAGTAAGAACCATCAACTCAGTTATTTTTGCGCCATGATCGCCGGGCTTGTGCAACTTCAATTAATCTCGCATCCTTTTATCGAAAAATATATCATAATTCTAAGCTTTCCATTGGAATGGTTCAGATATGAGATGAACATGTTGGCACATACATTGTTGGAAGAAAAAGAAAAAAAAGTTAATGAATTATCACGTAGACCTCTCATATTAAAACGCTCGCCGAAAGAGCGAAAATGGCGTACTTGTCATGTCGTCTAACAATTCATGCCCGTCAATAAAAGATAGCCATTAGAAAACTTAACGTCCAGTCCAAAATATTCCTTTTAGACAAGATATTTACTCAAAATAATCTTGCCTTCTTCTTGCTATCATTATTACTCAATGAGGACATCTGCTCGTTCATGTCATGTCGTTTATTACCAGGATATCTCGACACAGACGACGGTGCAAGTTGGTTCACACCTGGCAATGGGTGCTCTGAAGATTGATCAAATGCACTAGAAGGCGGAGGTAATATTATATTTCCAGCACTACTGGTATCATTACCATATGCCTGCTTATTGTTATTGTTGTCAGCTGGTGTTTCGTTGTCGACCTGGTCTTCTTCGCTACCGCCTGCGCCCTTCAGATGCAAATCTAGCAATTGCACTAAGTCATCGCGACTAAACGGTTTTGGCAATATGTCAGTCATTCCGCATCTATAATACTTGTCCACGTCTGTTGCGGCAACATTGCTCGTCATGGCCACGATGGGCGTGACTTCGTCAAATTTCCGGATCAGTTCTGTGGCACTTAAACCATCAAGTTGAGGCATAACAATTTCCATGAGAATCAAGTCATATGTACTCGATTGAGCTCGTTTTACGGCACTAACACCGTCGTTAGCTACATCCACCTCGCATCCATATTGAGTCAAAAACCGCCGGCACACCTTGACACTTAGGTCGTCGTCCTCAACAAGAAGTACTAAATATGAAAGTTTATTGCTGTTATTAGTGTTGATATTATTGTTGGTGGAGTAGGAAGCATGCTTGGGATCAGTGAGCAAGGGTAATGATGATTGTCGGTCATCTGTGCACTGCTGTTGTAAGTTGACGGGAAGAGCTACTGGCGAGTCATTCCGTGTGGCTTCAGTTGTATTCAGCGTGGTTAGCAAGTTGAGATATTGCGCATAGTTTACATTAGTACGGTGGTCAGCTGTTTCTAGCACAATCAGCTGGCGTATTACTTCGTCTGAGACCTTGTGTGCCTGCTGCAACGAAGTAAGTCGGTGAAGCGTTGTGGCATGTTGGTCACGTAGTGTGCGCAGTTCTCTAGTAAGTTCAGATTGCGTCTCCCGCATAGCACTTAACTCAGCCTGCAAACGTGATATATGATCCGATGCTATAGTTTCGGTGGCGTTCAATGATGAGGGCAACATTTGTTGGTGATGTTGTTGCAGCTGGGATACTGATGACGGTACTGCAGACCCGGTCAAAGAAGACAATCCAGTACCATCATTCTGCTGCTGCTGTTGCTTTCGCGAATTTACTGTCTTACGTTTGATGTTATCAATCTGATCCTTATTGTGAAGTTGAAAGTCAGGATGCTTGAATTCCCACGCATTATCGCCATACAGCGATGAAGTGTCCCCGGCGTTTGCCCTAATTTTGTGGAAATCGTACTTGTTGAGCTGTCTCACGAAACTGGCAAAATTCGAATGCTTGAAATGGCGAGGGAGTATGGTCCGTGTAAATTCATTGGTCTAAATCACTGGAGTTAAAATTGAAAGCATCACAGGTTCAGAAATTTCAACATACGTCTATAACCACAAAACTATCACCAGACTCAGTCCAGCGAACAACATTCCTATATTCTGGCTTTTCCAACATGCTTGGAAGGTTAGTTAGCCTTGATGAAAAAAAAAAAAAAGTAATAAAAAAAAAGCTTGTAGGCATTAGCAAAAATCTCGACTTACGAAAAGAGCTTGCGAACCTGTGAAAAGAGTAGCGTTAGCAAACTATATTCCATAAAATGTGCACATTATCCAGTTTATCTTACTCACAAAATCATTTGGGCCGGACGACGATCCTGTGGCAGGCTGTTTATTTTCATCCTGTTGTTGGTGGAGATGAGATCCATTCATGCTGGGACTATTACTGCTACTGATGACGGTATTGAGTGAATCCACGGCAAGGGGTCTAGTATCGGTGTATAAAACTGTGTCATCCAGTCTTGACAAAAGGGGCTGATAGGTATTATTATCCTGTTGTTGAAGCTGCTGGTGTTGGCGAGTAAGCTGATTTTGCCTGAAGTTCACAATGTGAGGTTCGCTTTTAAATGAAGACGATTGATTATATAACATTTGGGTAATCATAAACTCGTTTCCTGCAGTTAGACTAGTTCTATGCGCCGATAAAGCTGGCACTCCTACCGACGATTCCGCATTGCTGCAGATATTAATGGTGGCAGCGGAAGCAGTTGTAGTTGCCAATGGAGAGGATGGATAGCTGAACTGAGACAGCACAGAAAGAGGTGGAGGCGGAAGAGTCGGGCTATCACATTTTGAAAGAGGTAAAACAGCTTTCGAGCTGTGCTGGGACTGGTTGCAAGGATCGACTGTTGAAGTTTGCTCGTTCTGTGTGCCATAAAATTGAGGCCCTCCAAGAGACATGGACTTCATAACTGCAAAACCTACTGAACGCAAAAAAAATTCTCAATTATAATATTGGAAATATGGATGAAGAAGAAAAGAGGAATTTAAATCAATAAAAAATCAGGCATGTATACTTTTAAAAATCTAGACTGCGAATAATAATAATGATAAAATACTCAAATCGCGGTGAAATCATCGTAATAACAGATATAACGCCCAAGCAAGGCAGAATACCTGTATTAAAAACCCCCGACAATACGCCACAAAGGGCTATATGGCTGGTCGTCGATAAATGGCACAAAGCTTCAATAGCGGAACACGGATATTTATCTGCGGCGGTAACGAACAACAGCTCATAATTTTTTAAGGTACAAGCCAGATATTAGGCAACGCATGAACTTCCCATCCTGTCCAAATCGCGGGACGTAGTCTATTAAATTTCATATTTTGACAGACGCCGTTTCAATAAATCGACCAGCTTCCGTTTTTATATATTAAAATTATTTTCATCACATTTCAAATTGTTGACCATTCACAAAGTCATCATCATCGTGTAGCATTCCCACATCCGCATCTCGTTGGTTATTTTGACCTCCTTCCAAAAGCCCGTTGTTGCTCAGTCCATTTGCATTATTGTAGTCTACCGTGTTTTGAATATCGGCATCATCATACAAGTCAATGTCATCGTCACGAAAACGATGCCGTGGTGGCCCGCTCCGCAAAGATGTACCAAAACTTTCAGGGTGTACGCTGCTGTCGTTACGAAAGTGCTCATCCATTGCAGACTCACCCACGTAGGTGAATCCTTGAAACTTGGCTTGAATACCAGGTGAAAGAGGAGTAGACCCCATTGTAAGAAAACCTCGTCGCATCACACTCGTTGAAGCTTGAGTAAACTCAGGGTCAAAATTAGAAGCATCGGCTTCACCGCCTGTGATATGGGGCTTGAATGGAGGTTGGATTTTCTTGGCCAGCATGAGGTTCCAGTCAATATCATGGAAAAATGCATGTGCCCGCAATTCACGAGCATCATCATGAGCTCCCAAACGATGTCGGGGATTTCGATTTAGGAGCCCTTTTACAAAATTGCGGCCCTCCGCCGATAAAGCGTCCTTGGGGAACCGCACCTTACCAAATGCAATGTTTTTGTACATTTGTTGTGTGTCTTCAGCGTAAAATGGTGACCACCCACAACACATTTCAAAAACTAAAACACCCAGCGACCAGAAGTCAACCATTTTCGTGTATCCCTTGTCATCAAGAAGTACTTCTGGGGCTAAATATTCGGTCGTTCCACAAAATGTGTTTGTAGTACCATTAGTGGATAGATTCGCCTTAGAAAGGCCAAAATCACAGAGGGCAATATGCCCATTGGCATCCAAAAGTATGTTTTCTGGCTTGAGATCACGGTAAACAATGTCGTTATCATGAAGGTGTTCGAGTGCAATAATAAGCTCAGCAATATAAAATTTGGCACGTTCTTCAGCAAACCGGCCCTCCTTCTGTAAGTGCCAGAATAACTCACCGCCAGACATGTAATCTGTTACTAGATATAAATCTGAGGGGGTTTGGAAGGAAAATTTAAGCCCAACAATGAAGTTTGAGTCTGCCAGCGCAGTGCGGACGAGAATATCTCGCTCTCCAATTGTATGGGCAATTTCTTTTTTCTGCACAATGACTTTTTTCGAAAGAATTTTCATGGCGTAGATGCGGCTGGTATCCTTTTTGCGAACCTGGTATACCTGACCAAACGTACCCTTACCTACCAAGCGTATGACTTCAAAGTCGCCTGGGCCAATGCGACGGTTGCGAATGCGTTCGTACGACAACTGAACGCGAACATCGCCAGTCACAGTTTCGTGCGCACGAGGCTCCAAATGCAACCACATGTCCGCAAAAGATTGGGTAGTAAGCTGGGGATGTATACTAACGTGACCAAGAAATAAGTCATTCGCTTGCGCGTCGTAAATACTGATATCGAGCTCCGCTTGTTCAGATATGACATCAAACTGTGCTTCATCCTTCCAAGTGGGATTTCCAGGAGTAGATTGATTAGTTAATGTGGTTGCGCGAGAGAGGGTGATGCTAGACGATTGTCTGCTCCTGGAAGGAATTGCAATACCCGAGTTGTTAAGCTTGGATGGCACTGATGAAGGAGCACCATTTGAAATGTATTCAGACGAGTCATAGGTGCATACCACATATGGACAAGATATGTCAGAAGCAACTTTGAGACCTGTTGCCTCAACGATGCGAACCTTTAGTTTTCCTAAAACAGAATTTTCTGTCTGAGGAGTGGCGACATTGGAAATTGAGGTAGTGGTAGTTTTGCTTTCAAAGTCCATGATTCGATTATTTTTAGCCTGAATAGACCGAATGGATTCGAGAGTGTATTTGTATGCGGATATATTTGAATTGTCGACCAGTTTGGAGGGTGATGTAGACTTTGTAATGCTGCTATATGTGTCTTTGTTTTCGGTGTGGCTGGAATTAGTTTCAGCCTCGGCGGTATGGGTAGAAATTGCAGTTGTAGTGGTACTTGATGTGGTAGGAGAAAACCCGCCAGAAGCAGCTTCGGTTGAAATAATATGTGTAACGGAGTCGGCAGAGTGTAGGTTTTGAATGCTTAAAACTGAATGAGAATGAGAAAGATGACAAGGGTTGTTTCGCGAAGAACTTCGTGAGACTACGCAGTAGGAGTTGCAGCTTTTGTTCGAAGACAGCGAAGAAGTTGAAGAGGATGGGGTGGAATATATTGAACGATGCAGCTTGGATTCGGAGTAAGCTGTAGATGCAGATGTAGAAGCTGAGCTTCCTTTTGAGAGCCAGGCCTTTGCCGACAAGAGCGAAGACAAAAAGTTGGAAGTATTAATAGGTGTTGGGTTGACCAAAATTATGGATGGAGAAGACGATATGGACCGTGTAGATGTGGCTAGAGATGGTGGTGATTGAGAGGAAGCTGCATCTTGTTGAAATTCATTTGGTTCTTGGGATTTTTCTGTGGCGTTAACAAAAGCACAGGCAGCGGCATCAGAATAAGCGCCAGACGAAGACTGTGCAGCCAATTCAGCATCACTGTTGACATTACGTGAGACATTTGTGTTGCCCTGCTTGTTGGCGCCGCGTTCGCATATAATATCGCTACAGAGTGATCCAATATCATAGGGTTTGGGGCTCGGTTGTGACCGGTCCAAGCCAAGAGATCGAGCCAGTCCTGCAAGCATTTTCAGGAAAACCTTCTAATTGTAAGAAGAGAGAAGGATGTTGGGAGTCGTTCAACAGGGATTTAGAGAGTGTTCATATGTCGATAGTCCCTTCAGTTTTCGATTGTTTAATGTAATGGTTGCAAAGCCAAATGGTTTTCCAACTGCAGGCTCTAGAAATATGTCGTAGGATGCGGTGTCTTACTTATGAGGAGTCACCGAACAAAGCTCAGTAAAAAGGCAGTAGCCATGCGAGAAAGAAGTAATAACAGAAAGCAACAGCGGCGAAGAGCTGGATCGAGCGGGTTTCTTCGCAATAATTAAAGGGATACAGAACCTCGAATAAATAAAATAATGAAAAAGGAAGAAGAAAAAGAAGAACTGAAATTTGATGATTTAAAAAAAAAAAATAATGAAAAAAAATTGGGAACTCAGTCAGTACCATGTTTTAGTCAAAAAAAAACATTTGCATATACTTGCAAAGAAAATAAAGAAGTAGGTTTCCCGTAACAAAATCTCCCTTTTTCTATTGTTCTCGTCCCTTTTAATTCCTTTTAAGTTTTCGTTCTAATTTCGTACAGAAATCGCAGCTCCTTGATCTGGTTCCAGTGACATCTAGGCTTAGCAAGGCGTAGTTGTGTGCTCTTTTCACTCTTTCAGCAAAGTCAAGTTTCTTTGAATTAATCAAGTTGGTAGGAGAAAAGCCCAGGTTTGACCCTGAGAAACTCGAGAAAAATAGTTGTCCCTAATCGTGACACCCTGCTTGTTGCCTTCCGCCTGTCCTTGTTGTCAAGCTTTCTGAAAAGGCACTTCGGTAGTTGTCTTTTACAGTATTAAAACTGGTACCGTAAGTCCTGAAACGTAGCTTAAAAATTTTATGGCCCACAATAGCGAATCTAAATTATATAAACATTACTAATAAAAACGTAATAAAAAGCCGCATGCTACATGTTGTATAAAAAGAGAGAATTTGTGATTGATTACTGTCTGATATCTAGTGAAGGGAAGACCATGTAATCGTCCTACTACTCCTCCTTTCTGTTTTTCTCCTTCTTTCTGTTTTTTTATTATTACATGTTTTCAAGTGCACAAATATCCACAGTTTTTTAAAATTGGCACTGAAGAGGATCCGAGCTAATTTTAGGGCTAAATGTGTTGACAGCTTTAAAACGTTTTCCAGGATTTCTCCTCGCTCGGCACAGGCTTGCCAAACAAACTCGTTACTGAAATATCTGAGTATCATAATTCAAGTTTTTCTAAAATGAAATCTGTTGAATATAAGCCTGATGATTGAAAGACAACACTTGATGGTTTATTTTCAAATTACATTGACCGGAAGTTTGAAATTTTTTCGCCTTCTGCGATAGGGACTGATACTGTCGCCGCAGATTGGCCATTGGATGATAGTAGCACATTATTTTTCCAAAAGCAGAGCGATGACTTTTTAAAAGACAAGAAAGATTTCATTCAAATTGCGGAAACTTAAAAAATATAGAGAAAGGTATCCATGGCTTTATTTCTTTCCTTGAAGAGGCCTTCTAGCAATATTTATTTAGAGTTACCAAAAAGCCTTTTATGCTGCAAAAGAAAAGACGAGCACTGTTAAAATATTTGAGCGTTTCCTGCAAGAAAAAACATCTTGTTCATTCATTTCGGAGCCAGGCATATTAGTGGAGTATTTGCAAAACATAACCGTGCAAACATCAATGCAAAAATAAAAAATTGAATCGTCAAGTAAGGGAAACAAGCATCTTAAGAAAACAACATGCAATTCAACCGCAAGCTTTAAAGTGTAATGTAGACACTAGGGCCTTCAATATTAACGACAGTCTCATCATCCTGAAAAGATACAGATAGCGAGCTAATTGCTGAGCTCGAAGCGAGTAAAGGATCAATTGAACAGGAAATTATCCAAGCAAAAGGACCTTGAGGCCAAAAAAAACAAAAAACAAAAAACTACTGTGGAGACTTTCCGGCAATATTTTAAAATGAATGATGCGAAATTGTAAGAACTTTTGGAAAATATCAAACTTGAGCTTGAAAAGCCTGTCAACGAAGACAGTTATAATTCCGAAAACATCGGGGATGAATTAAGCATGATAAAAAAAGTAAGTATACAATTTGAACAACATTTGGAAGGAGCAGAAAAAGTACACAAAAGTAAGAGAGAAAATGTGAACAGGACCCAGTTTTATTGAAAAACCACAAACGAAACAGAATGAAAGCTTTCAAATATGGGAGCACACCTCCAGATACTCAAGAACCTGACACTTTGGGGAGGATCAAAAATCTGCAGGAAATAAAAAGTGTTGCTGAAAATGCGTGTTCCGGATAGGAGCAGGAACTTATGAGAGCTCGAATTGAAAACAAAAAATTGATGAAAGAGTTGTACGGTCTGACTCAAAACAAGGCTTGAAGGTCTAAATGATTGTCAATGCAAAATTGCCGAATTGACTGCTTTAGCCATGAGTGCATAGAAACGGGTATCAAAAGCTGTGGAAAAATTCCATGACGCTACAGCAGCACTCGAAAATGCCTTGAGGAAAGTTGAGAATCTAAAGCGAGAAAATTTTGAAACCAGTAGTCAAAGAATTAGTGCCTGCTGCAACAGAAAAGGATTCACAAAAGAATACCATGGTACCCCATGACCGACAAGACGATTGGCCAAATGTTAGGCTATAATTTCACGTCTTAAGGAGAAACTTAATGCTAAGACTAGTCGAGTTAAAAACATTGGCAAGTTACAGGAGTGCATAGATTAGCAATCGTATGAAGTCAATTGGTTTTGCAATCAAGGTTAGAATAAAAAAGTCAAAATTTCAAATTTCCAGTCAATCACATCAGATAAAAAAGCACGCTTATGGGGCTCCGAAACAAGATGGAGCATGCTAAAGACCTGTAGCACAAACTCAGGCTCAGTTGGGGTTGTTACGTCAAAATATACAAAGGCTGGAAAGCGAGTACAGAACGTTTGGAGAACGCGAAGCTGATCTGAAACAGCCAATCAATCTATTCCAACAAAAAATGCATGTTTCTGTAAATCAAACAGATGAGTGGAAAAATGAGCGTATACAATTAGAAATGGAAATAGGGCAACTACGCCATATGACATCTGCCCATAAAATGCAAATCAGGGCACAAAATCCATGATTCACTCTAGGTGCAAATTTACTGAGAGTTTGTTTGTGTGCTTAATTAAGACAACCGCGCGTTGTAAAAATTTAGAAAAAGAACCATTTGACAGTCGCCAAAATTTGCAAGACCGCAAGCGAAATGCAAATAACATGCGATGGAAATCTCTTCAATAGTCAAGTTAAAGGAGGAAGAGGATCTTACAACTTTGTTTTACAAAACAACCTCTAAGAAACCACTAAAAAGCTTGAGATTTTAACTCAAAGGAACTCTCAACTTGAATTAAAAACTTCACACCCTTTAATAAAACGTACGCTTGACCTTGAACATTTAAAAACTCGTACCCGGAAACTTGAACAGACGCTCAACCTAGTCCAAGGAAAGAAAGCAAAATTTTAAGGCGGCATTTTTCAATTTCAGAGCTCGAGGTTACATACAGACGAAAAAGTTATAGCCGCTGAGCAAGATGCAGCAACAGCTCAGCTGGTCACATCTCAACTCAACCAATTATTGGCACAATCAGAGGCATTGCTAATTGCATCCGACAAGTCAATCAGTAATTTAATGTCCATTTTGGAGGAGAAACAAGCTCACATTGAAAAGTTGTACAGTAATCAGCGTAATCTCAATGACGTGCTTAAAAAATATTAGATTCAAGCTACAGCACTAATTTCTCAATAATGTTCCTGATTTTTTGCTTTTGAAAAGGTCCCCTCACTCGCATCAAGTACCACTATTAGCGCAGCGTCTCACGATTTGCCCCCACCAAATATTCCTTACATTTAAATTTGTGTTACTCGGGTTTTTAGAGCGCAAAGATCAACGCAAGGTTCTTATGCTTGTAGCTTCTACATCGCTAGACTTCAACTAAGACGATAAAAAAACGATTCTGGTAGGCAATTGGTCAATTCTAGTTTATGGCTACATTGTTCTTCCATTCTTGAGTTCATTTCATTTTACTTTGCATCTTTGCATTCTTTAATCCATTATAGCGGATGGACATTTTGATACCAAGGAGCGTTAACACACTCTGCCACAGTCATTTGGCGTTCAGTGTTCAAAATTTTGGCCACTTCAATACCAACATTAACTACATCAATCGTAGAATCATGCTCCAAAATTAAACCTTGACGCAATTCTCGCTTCCATTGTAGCACATCATCAAAAACATTCTCAGCAGTTTTCTTTTTGTCATTCACCATCCAGTCAAAAGTGTCACGATCCCAAAACACAGAAATAAGTCCGAATTGTCGTACAATAGATCGCACGCGGTTATCACTGGCGCCGTAAGGTGGACGAAAGTACTTGGGAACAAGCCCAGCAGTAGCGTTCATAGCCCAAATTGACCATTGTACCTGTGCTGCAATTTCTTCGTTGGTAAGTCCCGCAAGGTTTCCATGGCTCCAAGTATGTGATGCCATTAAATGGCCCTTGGCATGTTGCATACGAAATGTTTCCGGAAACCGCACAACGTTAATGCCTTGTGTAAAAAACGTTGTTCTGCCTGGAAGACTATCCAATAGTTTAGGAGTTGCAGGACCTGGACCATCATCAAAAGTTTGTGACAATAGCGGGCAAGTGAAGATATCATCAGGAGTTGTACATCTGTAACAGTCGAAGGAACAGTGAGACTCGTTGATACCAGTACAGTTGCCTAGATTGCGAAATGGAACTACAGGAAGGTTCGCAAGATTGATGTTAGCTTGAGGAATGTAGGGAGGGATCTGGCCAGGCCAGGTCTTTAATCCAGTGATGTCAGTAAGCCATTGCGGAAATGGAGTCATTCCTTGCAGTGTATTCAGTTTTCGCTGTCTCTGGGCTTTGCGAATAGATTGCGTATGCCACTGGGAACCATCGTCACTATCATCTCCATTGTCACAATCGGAACCATCTTCATCATTGTCTTCTTCCTCGTCATCCCCCTCATGATTCCATAGCCTTGATAGTCCAAAGTACCGCTGGGGAGAAATTAACAAATCCTTTACAGTGGAGCTCTTTTTGCCGGTATCTGCAGCTGCAGCCACAAAGGTAAAAATTGCTACCAATGTTAAAAGAATTGCAGATAGTCTCAATGGTCCAGCAAGTCTTTTCATCATGTCTACAAACAAGTTAGATCATTATTGCACGGTTGTAAAAAATATTTCTCTACTCATTTTACCTGCAAGGATTTGATCCGAATCGTAAATAAAGAACGGGAAGAACCCCACTTTGCAATCCCTCGTAAATTTATATCCAGAGCATCACAGTTACAACACAACGGTTATTATACCAAATTTGATGTAAGTAAGCATAAACTGTTGCTGTTTTGCAAGTAGTCGAGAGTAGTTGGGAGTTAGGTATCAGGCACTACGGATGAAATGGAAATATCCCCACTAACAGAATTATTACCAACTGCATATAAAGGCCTTTTTTCTCTCACTTCTAACCCCTCCACTTTCCTAGCACCCAATAGTTCAATATCATGAGTTTAAAGCCATTGCCTGTCAAATTCCAGTTCACAAAAGACGAAAAGACTCTAAAGAACCTGCCAGATTTAATTCTCGGTGCAGGAGTTTTCAACCATCAGTACCATGAAAGCCCTGAGAATCTTCCCGCTGCCGACATTCTAAGCCGAGCTTTTGATTTGGGAATCAGAGCCCTTGATA
Source organism: Geotrichum macrosporum (assembly GCA_030463045.1). NCBI lineage: Eukaryota > Fungi > Ascomycota > Dipodascomycetes > Dipodascales > Dipodascaceae > Geotrichum > Geotrichum macrosporum. Next base: position 32,180 of record JAKVQY010000008.1, on the reverse strand, counting down.
CTTCATCCTACTATGGACCATCTGAGGTCATTGTTGGTGGCGCCCTTCAATCAATCAAGGACAAGTATCCCAGAGACTCCTACTACATTTGCACAAAGGCTGGTCGAGTTGCTGAAAACGAATTTGATTATAAGCCGGAGTCAATCCGCAAGTCTGTGCTACGGTCTTTGAAGCGGTTCCACACTGATTATCTTGATGCTGTTTATCTCCACGACGTCGAATTTGTTGATACTCTGTCAGCATTGGATGCTATTAGCGAACTCTTTAAGCTCAAGAAAGAAGGCCTGATTAACAATGTCGGCCTTTCTGGTTATCCTGTGGACTATATTTACAAGCTCGCTGTCAAAGTCAAGGAGCAACTTGGAACTCCTTTAGATATCGTTCTCAGTTACTGCCATTTTTGCCTGCAGAACACTCAATTAGAAACCTACTCTTCCAAGTTTCTTCAAGAAGCAGAGCTTCAGGTTCTTGTTAATGCCTCCCCTTTGAGTATGGGATTGCTGCGTTCTGAAGGTCCTCATGAATTTCATCCCGCTTCATCTGATTTGAAGGAAGCAGTCACTAACGCTGCCAAATACACCAAATCGCAGGGAACTAATTTGGCTGATCTCGCCATTCGTTTTTCCCTAAATCAATGGCCTCACCCAACAGTTTTTGGACTTTCCTCTGTTAGCGAGGTTGAGAATGCGATTAAAATCTACTGGCAGTCCCGCTCTGCGAGTGCCGATGACAAGCACTTGGTTGATGAGGTCAAGAAAATACTCGGTGACCAGTACAACCGGTCATGGGAGAGCGGCATTGAACATGACATTTAGATTTTAGATATTTACTTCACGAAAGTTTTGATACACTATTGAATGAATATAGTCTGTTTACTCTTCATTTCGTAACAATCTGTTCACTCAGTAATAATTGCGATGGATTAAATGTCCAAGTCTGTATCGTACACATGTATAAAGTGGCCCCTACTCTGGGACAGATCATTTATAAGTTGCTGCACCCATAATTTAGATGTATCGTGTTAGACTTAAAAATTGCTGACTATTTACTGGCGAAATTTGATACGCGGTTTCCATATGGCGCGTACGGCTAGTCCAAAAGGTAACTCCAAACTCAAAGGGGTTTCCTCATTGAGGTTGACAACTCAGTCTTAAAATCAATTTTTAGTCAAAAAAAGACATGAAGTAACATAAATATATATATAAATCGTTAACCCATTTAAATGTCTGTGCGTGAATGACGAACTAGGCTTAGGCCACATTATTATGGTTGAACTTCATTATGTTTGAACTCAGTTTTGCTTCTTTCTTTCGCTGTATTAGACTATAATTTAAGCTACTACTTTTTTTTTTAGCACCCTTTGAGGAAAATATTCTGGAGTCAGTCAAAAAATTTAGAAGTCATCTGATGCTACACCAGCATCTATTTGGCGATCAATCCGATAACTTGGTCTACAAGGATCACCTTGGTATGAATTGCTAGTTGTTTTTCTAATACAGCAAGTAATCATGGCAACAGCATGGCTTGTCCGTTATGACAATGTGTTAGAGCCGAAATGGGCAATGGGGCTATCGAATGAGGGTTATTCCGTGTTTATCAAAATGTCACTTGTATAGCAAATAAAAGAAATATGAAATTTTGCAGTTGTACTTGGTATCACCATATGTATCCTATTGTGAAAAAAAAATAATAGAGTCTAGTCATGATGTCAGAGAACTATAGAATGCAGTTAAGCAACGCCCAATTCTTTGGTAGCCTTTATTTTATATTGCTCAGAATTTATCGTCTTTTCTGACTCAACTCAGAAATTCCCTGGGTCTGCCGATATACTGAACCAGACGGATCATCTTCCAGGTAATCAGTAGTTCTGGGTGACGCTGCTACTCGCCAAGGCCTTTCATAGTACTTCTTTGGTGCATTCCGCCATTTAGGAAAGTACAGAATCTTTAAATTACTCGGAGTTAGATTTTCCCTTGGGTTTTGGTTGCCAATTTTCAAACAAGGGCAGCGCCTCACTAGCATTTGCTGTCGAGGACGCTTCGCAACATGAAGTATGGATTCGGATTTAACACAAACCGGTTTTTTAAGAACTGATAATCCTATAATTGTCTAAACCTGGCGGACTTTAATTTAGTATTTGTATCGTTGAAATAGAATCAAGTTCTGATTGCAGTCATGCTATAATGCGCATTCAAATGATTTGCAAGCTCACTAAGTCCATCCGAGTTTTTCCAGAAAAGATTTACGCGAAAAAAACTTAATATCTTCGTAATTGCGCGTAGCATTTCCACCTTGTGAGTAATTTCCTATTCTGCTCTGACTTCGATAATGTGAGTCTCCCGATAGACTGGCTTTGTTTGAAGTTGCTGATGGGTTTTTTTTCTTGTATCAGCTGGGTTTGCCCTTCTTTCAGACTTGTAGAGGCGACAACTGAGGGAATTGACTTTTGAAACTTTATAGAATGACGAATACAAAGAAATCGTTGGTTCCAAAGTGGGAATACGTAATTCAGTAGACAAGCTAGGCGGCATTCGTCCAAATGCATTTCTATTGGGAGACTGGGACCTTTTTGGAGACGCGGACAACTCCTTGCTGGATACACTCCTGATTTCCCCAGAACGGTGCAGAATTTGGGAAAGTAAAGATATCAACCTACTAGTACCTCGTCCTCCGTTACCTGACCGGTCTACAGTTATTGACTTTGCTTGCTACTCCACCTGTTAAATTTAAAAGGGCTGAATTTGATTTAGCAGAAGACTTAGCTGAGGTCGATTTTGTAAAAAATTCTTGAGAAATTGATTCAGTCAATTAAGACGCGTGGACAAGAATTGTGAATTTGATAACTTTTTTTTTTTCCCACACTTAAGACCAGCCCTTGCTAGTTCAGCATTAAATTTCATGCGATGACTTTCTTCATTCCTGGAAATCCCTTTTTCATTACGCTGTGTACATCATTTAATTTGTATTTGAGTTCTTTCAAAACAACGGGATTTTGTTTTGCTAGTTTTTTCCTCAGTTTTCCTTCACGGGGCAATGGGGTCGGGTCTTGCTTGCCATATCAGGAATCAAGAGTCTTGACGAATTTTGCTTAGACTATGATAGTTGGTTTTTTATTTCGGAGATTTTTATAAGCATTTATTAATTGCAAAATTGGGGTTTGCTCCAAAAGAATTACTTGAAGCCTTGTGGTTTCTGCCGCGTGTGTTTCGAGTGACGCAAAAAGCATCTACCCAAGCAAGTAAAATCAAACGTGTCTTCGGAAGACTATAACCATTTCCACAGCTCTTGAATCCGCTTTTTGAAATCTAGAATAAGTATTTTGAAATCTAGAATAAGCATTTTGATATGATCTCCTTTTGGTTCCTGCAAACGGTTCTGCCGTAGTTCAAAAGCTTCAAAGACATTTGTTCCTAAACCACAGTTAACGCAGCCAAAAATTTCCATGTGCCCTTTGTCTTCAAACAGTTTGAGCCAGATGTTCAACGATTTTAAACAGAAACAAACCTCTCCTTGCAATTCCATGTTTTCTGCAATAATGCTTCTTACTGATTTTAACAGTCCGACATCACGAGTAGCACTTAAATGTTCAGAAATTGATTTATAATTATCGATGATATTACAACCAATTATATCTTGAGGAGTACCCAGCTCTGCTCAGAGACCAATAATTTGAAAGACTGAAACAAAAATCTTTGATATTACGAATTGCATCACGCTGTGGCAGCACCCTATTTTTTTTCAAACATGGATAATTAACTGCTAGACAAGGTAAAGTCTTTTCTACAAAACAGAACCTATAAGTATTTTGCCATTCCTATTGGATTTAATTGGTTAAGAGAGTTTTAATTCATGAAGTAACAAGCTGGCTTGACTTGACATTTTTATTAACATTTCTTTTATTCTGCACAACCGCAATGTTGAAAATTCTGTCTGCCGAAGTATATAGTACCTCAAAAAGTAACAAGTGGGTAAATCATGAGACTGAGAGACCCAAAAATTTGAATCACAGTAATATCAAAAATGCATGAGCCATGTCACAAATACTCTAGTATATTTAAATGCTTTTCAATCTCTATTCATTTCATTTCCATTGGTATTTTTGAACGTGGGTCTTCAGAGCAGTAGCTAAAACCAAGTGAATTCTCTTTTCTCAGCCATTTCGTTCTTCACTAGTAAAGACAAGCTTGTCATACAATGCCTGTAGTTAAGCATTATAGATCCCAATTGGGCACTATTGTAAGACCTGCGCCTGCTTGTAGCCATTATTGAAATTGTATACTTGCAAAGCATTCTAATTAGACACTTGAATCACTTGGAAGGGTTAGGGCATTTGTTCGAGGTTCTACGCGTGGCCACAAAATGAGTCGCGATCACAAACAAGTAGTTTTAAGCCATGAGGCGACCGTTAGTTGTACAACTGTAGCAAAATGAGTCGTGAATAGTAATTTTTATCAATAAGTTTTGTTATCTATTTCTGGCAAATAACTTTAACTGTCCGTTATTGATGAGCTTTTTTTCTCAGAGTTTGCTTAACAGGACTCTTTTGCAAGATAAATATAGCTTTCAGTTTAGCTAAAGGAAGACAGCGAGGTATGTTTTTCGTGTATAAACAAGTTACGATTTCAAAAAAAATTTATTTGCTTCTTCGAGTTCTGCCGAGTTACGTATTTTACATTTTTTTTATTCTCGGAAATTTAGGTGCGACTTAACTAAATACTTTACTTCAGAGGTAAAACGCAATTAAATACTTTAGTGACAGGTAAGAGTCACTCGTAAGAGACTTAGAGAGTAAATTATGCAGAGTATGAAAGACCAGTTTAAATGAATACGCAGGGCGTTGTTTAAATTCTATAGAAATATGTTATCTGAGATACACACCTTTCTCGTACTTGGCTTTATCACACAAGCCAGAATAACAGTTCCAAATCCCAAACAACACGCAGTGATTCTAGAGTATGTAGTGATTGAAAGATCGTTTAATAATTAATTTACTGATTATGGAGCTACATTTGAAAAATCCGCAATTGCTGTATTCTTTTCTGAAGTTTGAGGACAAAGCACATTAGCAGAGGGGCAAAGAGTCTGTAAACACTACGAGTAGGAAACATTCCCGACCAAAGGGCAAAAATAGGTTGAAATTTTAAAAAAGGCAAATCGTAGTCAAGACCAACAGGAAACTAAGCAAAAGTTACAATCAAAAGCAACGTGCTAAAGCCCAAAAAAACGAACAAGATCCAACAGAAAATTTCGTTTTAGTCGAAGAGTTACTCTGCTAATATTCCTCTGAATAGTTTAGAACAGACTTAAACAGAGCTCTAAGGACCAGCCATCCTTTACTTAGTACGCAAAGATATCCCAAAAATAAGAGTGATCCCACTCGAGCGCCGAGTTATTTTGTTTTTTTTTGCGATATAATTTTTTGGGAAAGTTTCAGTGCAGTTAAAGGAAACTTTTTTACGAGAAAAAAAAATCGAAATTCTAAAGTACTTGTATACCGAAACTGATTGCTTTTAACTTAATTAATTATACCCTAACCCCAAGACATTACAATAATGTTTGATACCGCGAGCTTAAAATGCGAATGGCGACACCCCCTCCCCGCCCTTACGTCTGTTACGGCATGCTCCGGGATGTCAATATATCAATGAAATAAAAATAATTAAATAAACATATCGGTACATACCAATCTGTTTTAGTTGTCTTTTAAATTTGCACTTTGCCTTCAATATGGTTAGAGTCTTATGAAATGCGGGCTTGGCTCGAGGTAATTAGCTTTTTAAAAGCACTTGCAATTGTAGAATTTATTTTGTAAAAGTGCATAACAATGACTTATAACACTTCCTGATTTGCTTTATCATTGCATGTTGCCAGTGGAACAGCCAATAATTTCTGCCTAATTTAGAGCATCCCGTTTACCTAGTCTCTGCCATTATATCTTAGACATAAAAATTAAAGTGGCTTGTGGAGTTGTACAATACTCACCTTGTGATTTAAAATAACATATAAAAGGCTATAGGAACGTCAAAAACGCGAAAGTTTTTTTTTCAAATTTTTAAATGCAAAAAGTTCAAAATCTTTCCCCGATATATATAACGTTAGCTAAATGTCGACGACCAATGATATGCAACAACAATAAAACTTCAGTTTCAATGTCGATTATACAACCTGAAGAAGACCGACTCCCTCCAGTATCCAACTCAAATAGTTCTCCTTCAGCGTCAATTAAAAGCCCTAAAAAGGCCATCTCAATTGGAACTTTGATCAACAGAGAACCTTCAACTCCCTCCAATTTGATACTATCTCAGCCGAAGCGACCACTGAGCGACATTTTTATACCATCAAGTAAAAAGTTAAAGACAACAGCAAATACTCCGATACCTTCATCTCCACAACAAATGGCATCAAATCTCAGGACGCGATTGACATACGCCATGGTCAAACTACAAAATGGCTGGGAAACTCAATCGCTTGAACGAATTGAGCGAAGAAACGCTAATGCAATAATTCATCCGGTCAATACATTTGACAGCATTTTAAAGAAGAGAAAAAGATCATACTCTTCGTTGCAATCCTCTCCAATGATTCAGCCCATTCCTCTACCTACACAGTTAGATCGTAGAAAATCTCATCGGAGAACCATTTCTGAGCCAGGCATAAGTTTATCAACTGCAACATTGACTCAAGAAGCCGTCAATTCGAAATCTAACACTTCAATCTTTGCGCCTTCAGGAAGTCCGTCTTCGGCCATGCAGTTGTCTAATCTTTTGCTAATACGCTCACCGACACCACCTTCAGCTTTTTCAACCCCTTCAGTGTCAGAGTCAAACAAAATTCTTAATTATGTTGCGAGTTCATCATCTACAGTTTTGAAACCAAACTCTTTTTGCGTAAGAGAAATCTCGGCCCCTCCACCCTCATTGGTATCGCTGCCTAACACAAGCCAGTCCCCAACAACTCCTTTAATCCTTCAAATACCTAAGATTGCTACTGCTGGACAGTCGCCGTTGAAAATTAACAAACTACTAAATCCTGAGCCTCCTTCGAAAAATAATAGTCAAATTCTTTACCCCACTCCATCTTCTCCAAGTCTATTTGGCCAGCTCAATCCAAGACACACTTCCACGGAACCCTAGATACCCAGCACCGGCGTGCATTATTATTTATTTACTGTATAATATTTGGAATTATTAAAATTATAATGCTCTGCAAATCTTTCCTAAACACAGGTTATTTTGTTTCCTTTATTTAATCCTATTGCTCTCCCAAGATTATAAATGTTAATGATGCCATATTTAGTGGCGGGTCGTGTGATAATATGTAGGCAATCTATATTTGAACCCCTTTGTACGAAAAAATTACCGGTTCTTTTCTGTTTTCTGAAACATTTTGAACTATGGCCAGATTTTGCTTCAGAACGCTGTTCATGGAACAATGCAATTTTAAAGAAACTCAACGTATGAAGGCGAGCTACATACCTGACACACACGTAGACACACAAATGTGTGAAGGCGAACTACATACTCCGGATAATTTTAAGTTGAAGTACATTAGCGGCGGCTTAAGTTAAAATTTTCGGGTGCTATCTATCACTAAACGGCTTAACAGCGAGATAATGCCTATACTTTGTTAATGGAAAGTTCTATCGTGTGCTCCGCCAGCTTTGACTTCAAGTTTTACCAATCTCTAATTGGCATTTTGGCAATTCTACAGCGCTTAATGAGTTTAATTAGTATTCTGAAAAAAGCGGGAAAAAAAAGAGAAAAACAGGTTTAATCTTTGGAGTCTGGGATTTGAGGCGTCTTTCAAATTTACTGAGCCATAGGCAGTATTTCAATTCACAGTACGGATTCTGGCAAGGAAATAATAAACTAGTTTGCGTTCGATTACTGTAACATCAATTGAGAGACTATTATTAAATAAGTATATATTAAATTTGAAAAGCTATTAAACATTCAAATACTATGGAAGTTATATTTTAATGTGAAAATGATTGTTGAACCTCGTTTTCTTTCCTCTAAAATCCATTGGTTATTGGAATCCTCATACAAAAATGTAGACATTAATTCAGACTTTTTATTGTGACACACTTAGAATTCAAGTCTTTCTGCATACAGTGGAGTTTTCTAAAGATTTCAATTATTCGACTTCTGTTTGCAAAATTCATTACTGATTAATCCTCATTCTCTATCAAATTCTTCTTTTGCATTTATTTTTCAATCTGCCTGCTCTTCTTTTCTTGCCTGCTTTTCTTTTTTGTCCGCTCTTTTTTTACGTCTGCAACTGTTCTTTTTTCCCAATTTACTTTACCAAGTTGACATTGCTTCACATAGTTAATTTAGGGTTGATATTTCGAGGTGGACAATAACTCTTCCCTTAAAAACTAAGGAACTACTGTGAATTACAGACCATAACTGGTATATTTTAAATTCAAGAAAATATTATTATAACTATTCTCTCAAAGATTGAGTCGCTACTGTGACTTTCAGACTATATTTCTTATATATTAAATTTTAAAAAGGGGGTTATAGTAATGGAAAACATTGTGAGTCCAGCGAACTAGACTGTAGTTAAAAAAAATTTCAGGTTTCAATCCAAAAAGTTGGTGTAGGAAAATTAATGGCTAAAAGAGAAATAGACATTTCGAAAACTATAGTTCAAGTTCAACATCGGCATGCAATCTAAAAAATGTAGAATAACGAATTTACTGTATTTAGTATAATGACATAAAACGTAAGTTCTATAAGTAATTTTTATAATAAATGGTTTTACTGCTTAGGTCACTTAGGGTTTAATAGACAGTAAGAAAGTTTCTGACTTCTGTATGCCTAAACCCCCTCTCCCTCGTTTCGCACCGTCTACTAAGTCAGTGCATCAGTGAATCATTTGAAAACAAATGCTTAATTTTAACATAATAATACGACTGCCCACTCTGTGTCCCAAAACTATTTTGTGCATTTGCCTGTGCCAAGTTTAGAAACTATGGTAAACAAGAAAAATTGAGTTGCCAATGTGCCATTACGGACCATCTCCGTTATATTTTCAATTTGAAAAAGAATTACAAAATTATCTCACTCGAACATTGAATCGTTGATGTGTCTTGTATGTCTAGCTGTTATAGTTTAAATTTGGGCAATTAATATAAATTCGGAGAAATGTTCATTAACCAGATGTTATAATTAAAATTTAATACCAGCTAGATTATAGATGTTTACTAATTTCACAACTGACAGTCAAATCTTTTGAATCCCAATATAAATCCTGTGAATTGCTTGGACCTAGCACAAAAACCTAATTTCATGGAATATATTTGGGCACTTCGATCCTCACAAAAACAACAATGTAACATTTGGTACAGAATTCATAATCCAATATGCAGTTTCATTGTAGGCTAATTAGTCACAAATTGCTTTGAAACTTTACCAAGAATCAAATTTTAAAGGTGAATTTCACCGTGCAAAAACTCTCAACTGCTGGAGGCGTTCAAATTGTAACCCTATATGAATACACCAATCATTTTCAAATGTCGCAGTATTAGTATCCGGTTGAGTTTGAAAAAGCAAAAAGAAGACTGAAGAAAAGGAAATTTAACGGAACGATCTAAACGTTACAGTTTACAATAATGGCTACAAAAACGACCAAAGCAAGCTTTTTACTTAATGGCCATTTTCATGAGCAATAGGTTTTGAGGTAAAAAGGGGACGTATGTCTCAATTTTACCTCAAATTGTTTGCCCCCTTTACACTGTGACTCTCTGTGATATGGCTATGTAAGATTAAGGAGAAAGATATGAAAAATGCCACAAACAAATTCAACTCCAAAGGCAGGTGTTTAATTGGAACAATAGGTGACACATATCAAGCATGTCAGTATGCAATAGTGATATGTTTATCAATAAGCCCAAGGGAGCCAATATAACAGTCTGCCTAAAAGTAATTACAGTAAAAGAGACCTTAGAGGAAGGTAATTCAGTCTGAGTTTAATTAGTAAATATGGCATAGTTGAATACTGCGTGACTGTTTAAACCGTTAGCGTTCAGAGTTGTTCAATGATCCGTTGAAACATCCAAATGATAAGGACAATTATGCTCTTCTTGTAATCATCCCATTGTACTTCCATATAAGGGTATAGTACACATAGACTCCAAAGGGTAAAATGGAATCAACTGCAGATCAAACGAAAATGAAACGTCCCGTCAGAATGTCAATACAGATTTTGGATACTATTTCAACTTTTAAGAGCCTGCTATTTTCAGCTAATGACTGAAAGTGACAAAATAAATATTGAAAGTTAAACTAAATGGGGTATCGTTAGTTAAAAGTAAATCATAAATGACCTTGCAAGCAGATATTTAGTCTAAAAAATAGTTTAAACAACTAATTCTATTTACTATATTTGCTATATATACAATGGATTTTCAAATTTAATATATAGCAAAATAGTCGGTGCATATGTTAAATTAGAGAACCTATTATTGTGTCAGAGGGTTAGTGACGTTGGAAGCAAATATATAAGCTAAACATAATAATACAAGAGGCAAATTATTGTGACGCTTTCACCCGATGGGTTGTTTCAAAATCAGACTGAAAAAGATTTCAGGAATCTCCCCAACTTAATGGGGGATAGACGAACCATGTTTGCCAGGGGTCTCTCCATCTATCTATCTGGGTTCAGGTCTGACGGATATTTTCATGTTTAGCTCGTATATTTGTTTCCAACGTCATTACTGACTTGCTAGGTAATCAGATTTTCTTAAATTCACTCTCCCTTAAAGTTTGACTTTTACTAATCCCTACATGTGTAAATTTCAAGATCTTGAAGATCTCTAGAGAGCACCAAGACAATATTTAAAATATTTAGCAAGTTAATGGAGGAAATTAATGGTTTTTTAAATTTCGTATATAGCAAAAATAGCCGGCAAGTCACAGTATGGGAAAAAATGAGTTTCCTGATTTCCGTTGCTCCCAAACCCTCAACTGCTATGGGTTCTAATTTAATAGCTCTCTTTTTCTTCCGCCATGGATCCTTACCCTATAGATTTGTAAAATCCCACCTCTCTCTGAACTACTTTTCTACCAAGCTTTGGAGTGTCTAAAATTTCTTTCTATCTCTTCTACTAAAAGATTGTTATATTGCATTCAAACCAGGTTAATTCTGTTGCTATTTATTTTTTTTGCATTTAGTATTTGTTCATTATTTATTCTTTGGTGTTTTCAAACGCACCAGTTAGTTTTGTCTTCCATTATTTGCCATCAATATGTCTGCACGAAGGCAAGCCAGTAAGTTTTTATACCCTTATTAACCGTCGATTCATGACTGACTAGATAAAGCAAAGCGTAACTATGTAGATTCCACTGCAGATCAAGACAGTTATTCCGATAATACTGATAATACCAGCTATTCTGATGAAGATGAAGACGACGCACCCGCTCCTGGTAAGATGAAGCTCGTTTTGCCACACGTTCTACAATTCTGACTTGTCTTTTTGCTAGCAATACCGAAAATTAAACTCAAGATTGGCGGGAGCCAACAGATGTTACATTCGAATATTGAGGCGAACCATGAAGATAATGGCATTGATAAAGGGTTCAAGGGCGATGCCAATGAAATACCTACTAATTACCGGCCGGATAGCGTTACTAGAATGTTTGGAAAGTCGGATTTTTCTTATTTGAAGCTCAAACCTGATCATGCCTCCCGTCCTATCTGGATCAATCCGGACGATGGCCGTATTATTTTGGAAAGCTTTTCTCCGCTTGCGGAACAAGCTCAAGACTTTTTGGTTACAATTGCAGAGCCTGTTAGTCGTCCTAGTTATATTCATGAATACCGGCTAACGACCTATTCACTCTATGCTGCAGTGTCGGTTGGATTGGAAACGAACGATATTATTTCAGTTTTAAACCGGTTGTCAAAAGTACCAGTACCGAAAAGTATCATTACATTTATTCACAACTGTACTGTGTCTTATGGTAAAGTCAAGTTGGTTTTAAAACATAATCGATACTTTGTGGAGAGTTCACAGGCTGATATTTTGCAAATGTTACTTAAAGACCCAGAGATTGGCCCGCTTCGTATCGAGGCTTCTGAGACTGTTACAAAGGACGGTTTGGTGACCGAAAAGGCACCCACAGTTGGAAATTTAGTAATTCCGGGCACAAAACCGAATAAAACAGAGCCTGGCAAGGAGGGAGAAGAGAAGCCTGGCGAGGTCGAGTCAGCTTTCCAATTGGCTGTCGGTCTTGACAAGGATGACGATGATGATTTGGACGCAGTACACTCTTTTGAAATTGCCCCATCTTCAGTCGAAATTGTTAAAAAGCGATGCCAAGAAATTGATTATCCCGTTTTGGAGGAGTATGACTTTAGAAATGATGCTCGAAACGTTGATTTGGATATTGACTTGAAACCATCGACCCAAATTCGTCCATATCAAGAAAAAAGTTTAAGCAAAATGTTTGGTAATGGTCGAGCTCGTTCCGGAATTATTGTACTTCCATGTGGTGCTGGTAAAACATTAGTTGGAATCACTGCAGCATGTACTATTCGGAAATCTGTAATCGTTCTTTGCACGTCCTCTGTGTCAGTATATCAATGGAGGCAACAGTTTTTGCAATGGTGTACAATTCAACCGGAGAATGTTGCAGTTTTTACGTCTGAAAATAAGGAAAAATTTCAAGGAGATGCTGGGTTAGTTGTTTCGACATACTCGATGGTTGCCAACACCCGCAATAGATCACACGATTCGCAAAAGATGATGGACTTTTTGACTTCGCGCGAATGGGGATTCATTATTTTGGACGAAGTACACGTTGTGCCTGCTGCCATGTTTAGACGAGTAGTAACAACGATTGCTGCTCATGCTAAGTTGGGTTTAACTGCTACTCTTCTTCGTGAAGATGACAAGATTGATGATTTGAATTTCTTAATCGGCCCTAAGCTTTATGAAGCTAACTGGATGGACTTATCACAAAAAGGACATATCGCAAACGTACAGTGTGCGGAAGTTTGGTGTCCCATGACAGCGGAGTTCTACCAGGAATATCTGAACGTCAACGCCCGAAAGCGGATGCTTCTTTATATCATGAACCCGTCAAAGTTTCAGGCAGCACAGTTTTTGATTGAGTATCATGAGAAGCGCGGAGACAAGATTATTGTGTTTTCTGATAATGTGTATGCTCTCAAAGCGTACGCTTTGAAGTTATCGAAGCCCTTTATTTTTGGAAGTACTCCGCAGCAGGAACGCATGATGATTCTGAAGAACTTTCAGTACAATGACAACGTCAACACCATTTTTATGTCAAAAGTAGGAGATACTAGTATCGACTTACCTGAAGCCACCTGTCTCATTCAGATCTCGTCACACTACGGTTCGCGACGTCAGGAAGCACAACGGTTAGGACGTATTTTGCGTGCTAAACGCCGTAACGACGAGGGCTTTAACGCGTTTTTCTATTCTCTTGTTTCAAAGGATACTCAGGAAATGTACTATTCTACGAAGCGACAGGCATTTTTGGTAGACCAGGGCTACGCATTCAAAGTCATTACACATTTGCATGGTATGGAGGAGCTGCCCAACTTGGCCTATTCGTCAGCACGCGAAAGACGAGAATTGTTGCAAGAGGTGCTGTTGCAGAACGAAGAAATGGCCGGACTAGAGGCTGGAGACGACGCAGAAAACTTTGTGGGTCGCGGAGCTGGGGTTGGTAAGAAGGCTGGAGGTAAAGCGCGTCGTGTAGTTGGTAGCATGTCAAACCTTGCTGGTGGGGACGACATGGCTTATGTTGAGTATAATAAAAGCCGGAACAAGGAACTCAAAGCCACTAGCAATATCATAAGCAAGCTTTACAAAAAGAAGAAGCAAGCTTAGTCCGTTAAACGGACCGGTAGTTAGCGGGACTTTGTAGTTGTATACTTTTACCCGCCAATGCGTAGTTTTATGTATCTCTTTACATTTACTTTTATAGAAATATATATGCAAACTATGTGGGCGCGAAAACTGCTACCAAAGGATGAATTGTTTTATACGAAAAAAAAAGGGATTCAGCAGCCTCGCCAACCGGACTAGCAAAGCCAATGAGATTAGTGCTGAAAACGTTGTATTAGTGGCGCGAGAACCAGCGAAATGGCGAATATCAACGCTCAGACAGTGGTACGAAAGAGAGGGAAATTGTTTTCTTCGTACTAGTCCACTCCTAGCAGTGGCTAAAGTGGCTTTTCACTCAGGTACTAACTACAACTACCTAGCGCTCCAGGCAAAAATAAGCCAGCTGGGCCGCCACCGCCAGCTTGAAGAAATCCTTTGTGGGGCCGGTTCCTGTTGGTGGTTGGCTGATAATTAGCTGATAAATGGCGATATTATCGGGCTGACAGGGCGGTCCAAGCCATATTAAGTCACAAAGCCACAATGTCATCATTTCTGCCTACAATCACTCGTAACATTGTTCTTTTGGGTGACCTCCCATTGCAGAAGCTAAGCAGCACACTTGAATGGACCAATGGGAACGGCAAGAAAAACTTTAAAAAAGAGACTATTCCTGGATTTTAGATAATGAAACTGATTTATTAAGCGTAACGGCAAAGCGTAGAAAAGACGTCAAAGCCAAGCCACATCGAGTCATGCAAAGCGCAAATCTAGCCTTGAATGGTCGGACCGGACAAAACGAGCCTTGGGCCTGAAGAACACTTTGGGAAACAAATTTATTATTATTATTATTCTGCACTCACGTAGAATAATAAAATAATAATAAAATAACGGCATCTCAAACTACTCAAGTATAAAACATGGGCGTTTCCCTACGTTTTTGTACTTTCAAATACCGTTCACTTTGTAAACCAAATATCTCATTACATGTCTGAAGAACAAGATAAAAAAGGCGACTTTGGCCCCTCGTTGAGCGCAGAGCCATCCTCTTCCGACCATTCCCTTGATAAATTCCTTCTCGAACAACAGAAATTTGAGCAAGGAAATGATCTCAAGTATAGATCATGCAGCTGGCAAAAAACAGCTGCTCTCATGTTCAGTGAATACATTTGTCTGGCAATCCTGAGTTTTCCTTGGTCTTACTCTGTGTTAGGCTTGGTCCCTGGATTGATTCTTACAGGGTTTGTTGCAACTACATGTTTATATACAGGACTCGTGCTGTGGGAATTTTGTCTCAAAAATCCTCATGTTCGCGACGTTTGTGATATTGGCCAACATCTCTTTTGGGGAAAGAAATGGGCTTGGTATTTCACTGCGGCCTGCTTTCTTTTCAACAACTCTCTTATTCAAGGTCTGCATGTTTTAGTCGGATCCAAGTATCTAAACTCTATCTCGAATCATGGTACGTGCTCGGTAGTTTTTGGCGTGATAACCTGCGTGGTTTGTTTCTTTTTCTCCATTCCTAGAACCTTTTCTGGATTAACTCACCTGGCTACCTTTTCCGCTGCTACCATGTTCATTGCAGTAATTCTATGCATGGTTTTTGCTGGAATCCAAGATCATCCCGCTAACTATGTCGAGGGATTGCCCATTGTTTGGAGACTTTGGCCAGCACCGGGCACTACGTTTGCGGCCGGCATGAGCGCATTTTTAAACATTGTATATACTTTTGTGGGACAGATTGTTTACCCTTCGTTTATTGCGGAAATGCGAGATCCAAGAGAGTTTCGAAAGGTGCTCTACATGATTACTGTTGCTCAGTTTGTCGTTTTTGCTCTGGCTGGATCAATCATCTATGTTTATGTTGGCGAAAACTATATCACAGCTCCTGCTTTTGGTTCACTTGCAAACAAGTACATGAAGATTGCATTTTCCTTTGCAATCCCCACTATAATCTTCCTGGGTGTTCTTTACTCTGTTGTTTCTGCCAAGTTTATTTTCGCAATAATTTTCAAGAGCGATTCCAAACACGTAACTACCAACACTGTCAAAGGCTGGACCACTTGGATTGCAATCCTTGCTGCCACATGGATTTTTGCTTTTATTATTGCTGAAGTCATTCCTTTCTTTAGTGATCTTCTCTCCCTCATGTCAGCTTTGTTTGACACATGGTTTGGATTTATCTTTTGGGGAGTTGCTTATCTTCAACTTCGTCACCAAGAGCTCGGCGATGGCTGGTGGAAACGCCTAAACTTTAAGGGATACTTCTTACTTGGAGTCAACATATTTTTAATCATCTGTGGCTTGGTCGTGCTTGGTCCCGGTACTTATTCAGCTGTGGATAGTATTGTATTGTCTTACAAGGCGAAAGCTTACGGTGGAGTCTTCTCTTGTGCCAGCAACGGATTTTAAAAATTCTTGCAAAAAAGTTATTTAGTCTCAGAGTCTTTTGGATATTTGTTTTTTTTTTGTTTTAATTTTGCAGTTAAAAACGTTTTTGTAATACACTTTAAATTTTGTTGATACTTGAAAGTTCAAGACGTTGGAAAATCCCGAGTCAAAACTTTTTTAAAAAATCTCAGCGAGTTCTTCCAAGTCCCGAGTTACGACAACTCCCATTTTCACTTAGTCATAATACCCGCGCTCAACTCTTTTTCCGAAATCATTAATCACATTTCCAGCGCTTATCTAGTATAAAAGTCAAACCAGTTGCCTCTTTCTCTCTTCTCCACATTTTTTATTTTTATCATGGTTAGAATCGCTATCATAGAAGCCGACACTCCTGTCCCTGCTGTTGTAGTCAAGTATGGGACTTATGGTGATATCTTCACTAGACTTCTTAGACAAAGTGGTGTTGATCAAGACTCCATTATCACTACCCATCATGTTGTCGAGCATCCCGAGAACTTGCCCAACCTGGACTTGGAAGACAAGTTAGATGCTGTACTGATTTCAGGCTCAAAGCATAACTCTTATGATGATATTGAGTGGATTAACAAACTTACAGAGTTTACTGCCAGGGCTATTGAGAAGGGCATAAAAGTAGTTGGAATTTGTTTTGGACATCAGATTATCGCCCGGTCTCTCGGTGCAAAAGTCGGTGTCAATCCAAAGGGATGGGAGCTTGCTGCTACACCTGTCGATTTGACTTCCAAGGGTCAAGAGATTTTCTCCGAGATTGCTCAGGCCCATGACAACAAGTTGTCAATTATGCAAATGCATAGGGATATTGTCTTTGATCTTCCAAAGGATACTGAACTGTTAGCTGGAAATGAAATTTGCGGTGTCCAATCTTTTTATAGACCAAACAGCATTTGGACTGTGCAGGGCCACCCTGAATTCACTAGTGAAATTGAGCAGATTCTCATCACTCTACGAAGAGACACTGGCGTGGTTCCTGTTGATGTTGCAAACGAAGCTCTCTCACGAGTTAACAACAGAAATGATGGTCCTGCAATCTCTAGGGCCATTGTGAAATTCATTCATGAGTAATAGGCGAAACAAGAATAACAATAACGAGCATTTTGCAATATCCCGAGACTACTAGTATGAATATTTAGAAAATCAAAAATTTAAAAAGTACCGTCTTGTTTTTTTTTTGGATACATCGAACCTTGGTTTGAAGTGTGATCCAAGTTTTATGGAGTTGAAAAGTTGCTCTTATATGTTTGAGCACGTTTGAAGGATTCAGCTCTATTTCGTAACGCGCAAAACATTCCCTAGATGGAGTAGTGTTCCAAGCGAAATGTGCATATGTTTTGACTTGTGACTTTTGGTCCATGTATCTGCAAGTAGTCACTAATGTTGATCAAAATTTAGTCCTTCAACATGTGCGACATAAAGTCTTTTAAACTGATGACAAGAAAAAAACAGCTTGAGTTTACTTCAAGGGGTTATAGAGACTTGGATTACCGGTTGTTTCTGCTTTGTTATTTTCATTTTATTGTCCTTTTAATATTTATTTTGTGAAAGCAGAGAATCTAGGAACGCTGCGGCTTGTAGAGCCTTAATTTTTAGGTCCATTGGGCATAGATTTTCCCTGGTCGCCGACTCCGCCGTGCGAATATCAATTGTTTTTTTTTCTTTTTTTTTTTCTGGCCAGTAAATAAATTTTTTCTTGTTAAATTCAAGTCCTCTTCTTTTTCTTTCTTTCCAGGTTATATCCCTTTTCTTATATCTTCTTTTTTAATTAATTTTGGATTGATTCAGCTGTGTGACAATTCTTGGAGCAAGAGGACATTCTCATATTCGCTATTGTTGTTGTCCCCTGAACGCAATATCCTGCAGATTTTTGTTCTCTCATTGTAAAATATGTCAATACTAGGCAAGATCTCTTCCCGTAAGTAATTATGCTAATTTTACGTGCCTACCAGTATTTGACAAGCTTTTGCTAGATCTGGAATATCGCAAGATCCAAAATAAGTATGCAAAGCGACGGCCAGCGACAGGTCAAGCAGTTATTTCTACAGACTCGTCACCTACGCTCAGCGCACGGGACGAGAGAATAAGAATAGCCCGAGAACTTAGGAACAGGAAAGAGAGTAAAGAAGCTGCCAAAAGATTTCAGACAGAGCACAAGCGCCTTCAGCACCAAAGAAACCACAAGGCCTCATCGGAAGGAGTTTATAGTCAACCGCCCAATGCCAGTTCCAAAGTTGACAGTATTCCAATGCCGCGGAAAAGCGCAAGTATGCTCTCGCTACCTAGATTTAGGATTGACCGTCGGAGAAGTAGTACGACACAGGTAACTTCAGTATCTGCTGCTTCAATGACTAGAAATGGACGGTATGATGGAACGGAATATTCAAATAATCAATATTTCCTTTCAGAGACATCTAGTAATAGCCCCCGTGAGCACAAAGGGTACACAACGTTTGATTTTGATAATCGTAGGCAATATAGCACCACGCCGTCTCTCAGTATCGCTAGCGAATCTGACCCCAAAACGAAGCAACAGCAACAAGAACACATTTCACGAATTGGACAACGTCAATCACAATTTAACGCCTCTACATTGCCTACTACGTCTCTACCAGTTACAGCTACACGCAGGTTCTCAACGCCAGTAATTCGTCGCCATGTTTCTCTTTCCCCGATGTCAAACACCAGTCACTATTATCCATGTACAAATCGCCCTTTTTCAAGGTCCTACTCTTCTCTAGCTGATAATGACAATACCGCTACACATTATAACTCTAATGACTACTCTGCAGCTATCACGAAACGTAATATTAAAACTTTCGGCGGGAGCTCCGAACCAGCAGAACAATGCACCAAAGTTACAACCAATAATGACAAACCACCACCTTCAACAATAGACACGAGCAGTGTTAACAAGCCTGAACTGCACCTAAATACCGTCATTCGGGATAACATGTCACAGCCGAAAAGTTACACAAACCCCTTTCTTGATGACCAGAGTCAGCGTTCTGCGTTACATGTAAAAAATGAAGAACGTTTCTTTCAGAATAGTCGCAAGACCAAATCGACACAGCTTAAAGCCCAGTCATTTCTATCTCGGAAACTTTCGCTTTTAACGCTGAAACAGTCATCTTATTAAATTTTATAAATTTTATAGTATTGCAAAACTCGCTAAAAAACTTTCTTTTTATTCCTAATTTTAGTTTAATTTTAACATTATTTGAAATTATACATCGGGGTTCTCTCATAAAATATTAAAATCACTTATTAATTACAAACTCAATTACAATCTGGCAGCCTCTGCTTTTAAGCGTGTGGCTGTTTTTCTCGTTCCTCTTTATTCTTGATTTGTGACGTTGCAGTCGTTAATGAGGTTGGGGTAAGAGACCTAGGTCCTCCCCTTCGGTCTTCTCTCCCCGCGTTGGAAGAGGATGCTGGGTCCATTTGTCCTCTATTATGTGATGTGCCAGTTGGACGCCCTCCTGATCCAAGTTTCCCACGCAGCCCTGGCGAACCACGCTGTTGCTGTGTTGACGCAGGTGACGACGACAATAATGGCTGAGTGGCATTTGCTCCAGTTCCTCCTAGCATACGCCTAACTCCTTGTCGTACAGAACCTCCATTGGAATTTGCAGGCGCTGGAACTGGAGAAGCGGAAACACCATAATTTTGACTTGCAGTTGTTGCAGCCACCGCAATTGGCCTAACAGCAGTCTTGGAAGATTGTCCTCCTCTTGCAAAACGCTCACTATTTCGTTTTGCTGCTAACTGCCCTCCAACCGTGTTTAAAGTTGACACTGGGTTTCCTGAATTCTCGTTATCTTGGTTACTCTTACGAGCATTTCTAGGTGATAAGCCTGAGATGTTGCCAATTACCCCACCTGATACATCACCACGTCTCCCTTGTCCCTTCCCCGGAATTCCTTCTCCTCCATATAATTTCATGTCGCCAAAAGACCTTGATATCACACTATTCCTGGCATCTTGGTGTTTTTTCTGCACAGTATGGAATTTTTTCATCAAGTCAGACCACCGAACGTCATAAAAGGAGAGAGGTGTATTGTTATGGCTATTCATATTAATGTTAGACGAATAACGACTCACAACGTTACTGCCAGTAGATCCCCCGCCACCTCCAGTACCGCCACTTCCAGATCCTCGATCCGTACTTCCATTACTGCACCCAGAGGTATTAAGTCCGGATGCGCCTCCTGGGGGAATCGATCCTGACGAATTTGCGCTGAAGTTACCTCCACGCATCTGCTGAAGGTGATGCGGTGGTGGAACATGCAAAAGTCCAATTGATGAAACGCTGTTCAGTCGATTCCGAAGAGTACCAAATGCTGATGATTGTGGCAGCAACATTAAAATACCGTAAAGGCACTTGTACAAGTAAGGGTATTTTTCAGGCTCTAATAGTTGTAGCCTCAAGTGAGTAAAAACGGGTGATTCCAGAAGCTGTACAAGTTTGTCAATTTGAATGAGTAGCGGAACAGTAATTTCGAAATCCACAATGGTTTGCAAGAGCAGGAATGCATGCTCGTAAGCTTGAGAAAGAAGACACAATGCGAGAGCCGCTGAAGGATTATGACACCATGACGTAAACAGTGCAGTGAAAAATGAAACTCCCTCTTTATTGTTGAGAGATCTTAGTCGCATTCGAAGCTGTGAGAGTTCAGGGGCAGTAATCAGAATATTGCTTAGATTTTGTACCATGATACCAGCAAACTCCAAATCTTCGTCTTCGCGTTCCAATATCTCGGCAAGGGTCCAGTATATTCTTTCAGGCTTTAAGCTCACACACAATTGACGAATAATAAGATTACCTCGCGTTTCCAACAGACGCCGGTCAGTCGAAAAGAGATTAAGAAGGTTCACCATAAAAACAGTGAAATACTCATCATCAGAATTATAAGAAATTTGTGCCAACAATTGTAAATCGCGTGTAATGACTTGTTCAGAAGGATCAGACAAAGTTTTGAGCAATGCAGGAAAGGTGCCATCGTTTATGGCTAATATTTTTTTCGGAACTTTTTTATGGAGCATAATTAGCCAGTCAAGTGCTGCTACTCTTGTTTCCTCCTTTTCATCCAAGAAGTGAAGGGTAAGTGCATTAACTGTTGCAGCATAGTCAAGTTTTGTACCGCCGCTGTTATTTTCATCACTACCAGAGGTGTTGCCTAGCTGGCCAAACATATCTCCGTCATTGCTGCTTGATACTATGAACTTCTGATGTTCTGGCCTAGGTTGTTCGTCGTCACGACTAGTGTCGTCAGGTAATGACAAAATTAGATCTAGCATTTTTCGATTGACCCTTTCTGCGGCTTTACGAAGTTCGCCTCCTTCGTATGCCATGGTGGGTAAAAGAACTGACAAAAACCGGGGTCCATATGGGAGTATACTAGATGAAGAGATATCCAAGAAAGACTCTATCCAATTTAAAACCACAAGTTGAATTTCCTCAACTGATGAGTCTAAATGAGAGATGAGAATTTCAATGATTTGCTCGAAGTCAACGTGAACATCTTGGCCAGGAATATAAAGCCCCTCTTCCTCATCTTCTTCATCTTCCTCCTCTTCAGACTCTTTTTCTTTACCCCCTTGAATATCGTCTGATTCAGAGTCACTTCTAATTGCTTCATCATTTTCGTTATCTCCCTCAATTTTCTCAATTACACCAGTAGTTACGGAATCCTTCTTAGTATCTCCCTCCTCAACTTTAATATCAAGGAATTCGTTTTCATTTTCATCTTTGGGCGAGGACAGTTTTGAATGAGGTTCAACTGGATAATTCTTTGTGCTAATCTTTGAATCTGAATTGGGTTTATCACCGGAGTTGACCTCTTTTACAAAAGTAAGTGCAGACCTCCGTTTGTTCTCCAGTGGCTTAGTTGTCATACTTTGACGCCGTATTCGAGTAGTACCAGCGGTATTATGGGATGCTGAAGTATCTCCGTCTTCACTTTCTATATTGCTAGTAAACGAGGAGGTCGATTGCTGCTGTTTTAGTATTCGCTTTATTTCGGTGATCCGCCTAATCTCCTCTAAAAATATGTCAAGACACGCATGGGTTGCAACACGAACTCCATTGATCGGATCATTGAGAAAATTAATTAGACCACCAAGAAAAGAAGGAATATAGGAAACAAGTTCCAAATCAGGAATGGAGTCTAAGAGTGTAATCCAAGAAACGAGAAAGGTGCGAGTTGCAGGATTTATGACATAAATCCTTTCCATAAGTAAGGGAATGAATCGGGGAAGTGAAAATGTTGTTTCATGCTGAGGAGGTTCATTGGCAATAACGGGGGTGGAAGGATCATTGTTTTCCAGGTGAGCAGGAATTTGTTCGGGAGGAGCTTCATTAATGATTGATACATATGTAGCTGCTTTCTCAGCAACAATATCTTTAACCAGGCGATTGAGAAGATCTGCTCCATTCTGTACAGACAGATCTGGATCAGCGGAAAGCTTCGATAGTGCATCAAATAGCTCATTAAAATATACTAAAATTTCACCTTTTGCAACTTTGGCAATATTATACATGCTTTCGCAGGCATAGTAGCGAACACGAGCATCTTGATCTCCAAAACAGGCTAGCACAGGATGAACTATATCCTCCAAGTATTCAACAACCTCGTTTTGGCCCAAAGCAATAGCAGCAGCAGCCAATCCAATAAGACCACCATTGCGAGCATTGGGGTGATGAATTGCGTAAGCGAAATCACGGCAGAGTTGATCTATAATTGCCTTGATTTTGTTTCTGTCGCCATCTTCCAAGCAGTCTCTGATTACCTGCTCAAGCTCAACCGCAGCATATTTTCGCTTGTCATAAAGTCGGTCACTTAGACCCTTTTGGATTTCCTTATCTAACTTTGGATTAATATAATTGCTCGACTTGCTGCAAAGTTGATCCCTGTATCTTACCCATACGCTAATAGTCGCTTGTCCAGTCTTTTTTAGGTTTCGTCACAAATTCTAAAATGAGTATTTTTCCGTGGCATAGATTCTAACCACAGCCAGCCTTTTACTATACTTCGGCCAGATTTGCAGCTTGGTCCTTTGCAAAATCCTTCTATTATCGGTATCAGATGGAAGATTTTCAGGGAGAGAGAAGGCAAAACATCAACCTAATCTTAGCATCCTGGCGCACTGACCTAACCCTGGATTAGGGGCATGCTGTCAGCCGTGTTGTTCATCATCGCGAGCGGTAGGGTTCGATTGCTACTTGTTAAATATAGGAGCTACGGAGGATTTATAAACAGCAAAACCAGAACAAGACCAAGGGAATGCTTAAACGAATGTCCAGTTTTGTTACATTAACCACTGGAATATCCAATGTGGAATGACAAACTTCATAGCGTTTGACAATTTGAAACCGGGGAAATAGGGTATTACTTATGGAGCACATGGAGGTTTGGCACCGGTAAACCAAATATTGTGAGTATATTGTAATAAACAATTGGCTTCTAGAAACTTTGGTATTTTCTCAATTGCACACCATATTGGTGAAGTGTAATTAAGACAAGACTTGGACATGAATTCGTCACGTTGAATCAACACGTACAGGGCTACCAAAATACTTGGTTTCTAGCCATATATAATTTGATGACTGCTTATTCATAATCTTCAATTTTCTTTGACTTTCTTTTGTTAGTCAAAATACTATCGATGAGATGGCCACATTTGTGGACTAAATATTGATCGTGTTCTCCCCCAGGATGAAATTCACAACTCAATTCCTGCAAAGAAGGTATAAGAGACATGCCACAGTGGCTAGAAATTAGCACTTGTTAACAGTCCTCAAGGGATATGAAGCCTGCTGTGATATTTTCATACATACGCTATGGCGTGAAATTTTTGAGTACTTTCGTACCGTAGAGTAAAAATAATTTCTTTCCTTTCGTCCCATTTTTTGGAAACACCAAACAATTTCAACATGTCAGGCACCTGGGCGAAAGATGTCAATATTCAGCCCACACCCTCTACACTAAGAGTATGCTAAGAAATTAAATGTTTTGGAATTCACTTTGTTCTAACGTACGCTCTGGCAATAGGATTTCCACGCTGCGCAAGAAACTTTTGCAGAACAAGAGGAAAGCTCTAAAGGACTTCAAAAGGTGAGTTGTATTATTCTACAGTATTTTTACTAACTTGAATAGACCCTGGAGAGCCTATTTTTGACCTCTAATAAACTAAGATTGAAGTATGATTTACTTATTGACACTTAGTTTCAGCTGAGTAGGTTTCCTAACTAGCATACTAGGACTGAATCCGTAAAAATGGTATTGCACCAAACAACACCAAGGGCCGAGGGAGCATTAAGCCAGATAGACGTTAACTCTACTGATAAATAGTTTTAGCTTTTGAAGGCATAAATACACTTGGTTATTTACCTGAAAACATGATATCGGAATATACAGAAAATTTAAATTTATATAATGATTACGCACGAGAAGAGGGTGGTGCCTGCGATACACCAGGAGGAGGAGGAGGAGGATGAGAAATACCAGGCGGAGGAGGAGGACGAACCCCACCTGGAGGCGGAGGAGGGATGCCACCTGGAGGAGGAGGCGGAGGAGGTCGATGACCAGGAGGGGGAGCTAGGTAAGGCACAGGTGCACCAGAAAGCGGTGGAGGCGGCGGAGCTATGTGATTATTAAAATTGACTCCTGGAGGTAGTCGAAGTGGTTGGGCTGAAGAAGGAGTCTGATTGTAGGGAGAGTTTAGATGTGGTCCAGAATGCAAAGGTGGTGGGAAGCGCTGATTTCCTATCCCAATATTGACAGGGCTTCCGGGTTGGTCATAGTGGTTTCCCCTACTTCCATTATAACTACTCGTTCTACCATCAAGTCCACTGTTCTGAAGGAACTTTTGGTTGTCATTGAAACCTTTGCCATAGTCATCTCGATCCCTACCATGCAACCGATCGTTATTTCCACCGCCACGGTATCTTCCCCAGTTGTTACCACGAAGTGAATTTTTTGTTTCTTCCATTTGTTCTTTTACAGATGCAATCAGATCAAGACACATTTCTTTTGCTCTTTGAAGTTCATCTGTATCGTGACTTAAAACATGTAAATACATTGGAATATCGTCCTCTTGCCCTGTATTGCGTTCTAAGTACCCAGAACCACGCCCTTTAATTTGAACCCTGCATCCTGTTTCTGTCTGAATATGCTTGACATTCTGACCACTAGGACCAACAATGAAGCCACGAACTTGAAATGGTGGATATTGATCAAGGTTCACTTGGATTCTTTCCTCAGGACGAGCCTTTCTTCGTTCCTCTGCCTGGGCCTGCTTGTCCTCATCTTCCATTTGATCTTTGCGTCGAAACCTCCGTTCGTCTACTAAGCTTCCAAGATCCTTTTCAATTAATTCGTTAATTTTTGCAACAGCTTTGTCGAGAGTCTCTTGATCGTGTGCTTCAACAAAAAGATGCAGTGCTGGCACTTGCTCCGTCGCCATGCTCTTATCAGGATAATATCTTCCCCTTGTGGTCACAACGGCTCCGATTTCGTCTCGAATCATTGTCTGTGTTTGATTTTTCGTCAATAGATACTTGTTTCGCAAATCATTGATTTCAATATTTGTGAAGAAACCTCCGCTCCTTGAATCTGAAGTTCCAGAAGTCGAATCGAGGTCTGTAGTTGCTACTTCCGCACTGGAGGTATTTGAAATAGGAGGCGTAGTTTTGATTGGCCCAGATTCGCCTGTGGTGATTCCTTGGGCTGCCAATTGGGCATTGATCTTTGCAGCTGCGGCCACAGCTAATGCAACTGGGTCAACTCCCGAATGAGTTGGTTTCGAAGAGGGGTTACTCGATTCTTCGCGTTTAGATTCGCGAGATGACCGATAACCGCGACTTCTATCCGGGTCTCTGTCACGGCTTCTGTCACGGCTTCTGTCACGGTCTCTGTCACGATCTCTATCACGGCCTCTATCACGGTCTCTTTCCCGGTCTCTAGCATGGTCTCTTTCCCCGTCTCTATCGCGGTCTCTATCTCTATGGGAGCTCCGGCTATGTGAATGTCCCCGATCGCGACCATGAGATCTACTACTATCTCTACCGCTTTCCCGACTGCTACGGTGTTCACGGTGATAGTCATCAGAATATCGGCTACTTTTCTCTCTATCTCTTTCTCTATCGCGTCGGCTACTTCTATGAGGACTTCGCGATCGCTCTTTCGATTGAGATTTCCGCTCCTCGCGGCGCTCGTCCCATCGCCTACGACGATTTTCCATGTTCAATTGCTTTCTTCTGAATACAAAGAGGTTTGATGCCAGGAAGTTGAAAAAATGTTTAAGAAATGTTATCAACAGCAATGATTGTGTGTAAAGAGAAAAAGGCAGAGTAAATTTCATTGTCCTAGGCAATTTTTCATTGAGGTAAGGGTTACACGTGACAAGTGAACTGGGGACATGAACTCTGCAATTCCTTTTTTCGCACGATACCCAAACTCGACACATCTACAATAACTTGAGACGAGGATAAGAAAAAGAAATATGCCAGATATTACTCACCTGTATCTTGAATTGACGCGAAGCGTCAAAGAAGATTCCAATGTGTCCGGCCCTCAGCTTTATGTTGGGCACAGATCCGATATATTTACTAGAGAATGCCTGAAAGTTGTAAGTACATTTTTTTGCAAATTCTGTTAAAACTGCGAAATCTAATTGGCATAGCACGACTCAATAGATCAACTAGCGACATATTTGGAAAGTATTAGAGGTTCATACCTAGCTATGAGCAAAAGGGTTGTTGCAAATCATGGACGGCATGGAAGTAGCTCTAGTCATGCTCCAGCCTCATTGACTGACAAACAGCGGGATGATATTGATTACGAAACAAAATCCATTATTCAGCAGACAGTGTTAAGAATGAGGTCACTGGAAGATTTGGAAAAGGAACGACTTGCAAGGGAAGCGAAAAAAGGTGGAACTTTTTCGTCATTTTTCGTGGATATGCGACAGGAAGAAATCAGCAAAACCGTAGCTTTACACCGAGCCGGAATTTTATGGTCGCTGAACGATAGTCTCAAAGATGTTTCGGTAAGACATTCAGCTCAACAGGAAATTAGGCTTAGTCGGCAAATGGAAAAATCCAAAAGCATGCTCCACAACGTTGACGAGTCAACCTCTATGGCTTCTACTCAGCGAGCACAAAACAAGAAACCACTCAATCCCTATGCATCAGAAAACATCGATGAAACTGAGCTGCCGGATGTCCTGCGGGATCTTTCCCCTCAGCAGATTTCCGAGTTGGAGACTGAAAATAATGCATTACTAGATGAGCTGGAACTTTCTCTCAACAAGGCGCAGGCCGCTGAAAAGTCGTTATACGAGATTTCCCAGATTCAATCACAGCTTGCTAGTCATCTTTCAACTCAAAACGAAATGATAGATGATCTTTTGAATGATGCGTTTCAAGTACATGAAGATATTACTGCCGCCAATCAACAACTGGAAAGTGCAAAATCTCGAAATAAAAGAGCTTCTAAAATTATTATTTATGTCTCTCTGTTTTTTGCTTTTTTGTTGCTATTTTATGACTCCGTCACATATTAACACAATTTTAAGACAACAAATTCAAAAATTATTATTCACTTAGTTCTGTTAAGCTTCTTCTGCTTTTTCTTTCGGAAAAATCAATGAATCAATAACGCCTGCTGCAATTGTGGCACCATCCTTTCGTAGAATAACTCGACCTAGTTCTTTACTGTCCTTAAAAATTTCCATCGGGATCGGTCCATTGTCCAACTTGATCTCCACTGTAACAGTTTGACTGCTTGAAACTAAACGAGGCTTTGTTTTGACAACTGTACCGTCCGATTTACTAACAAGGGCAACGAGCTTTGTAATTGTAGCTGGTGTGTTAATACGACCGCGATGAAGAATGACCTTTGTCCCCTTTAAAATAGGACGGGCTAGCTCGAAAGTAACCACACGTGCTTGGAATTTTTCAGCAACAGGTACCAACGCATCGGGTGGACACAGGATATCAGATACATGGATGTCATCTACAGATTCAACGCCTATTAGTCCCAGTTCCACAATATCGCCAGCCTTTCCCCATGAATAAGTAGTCTCGTTTGAAACAATGCTTTTGATCTTTACAGTCAGACCCTTGGGAATAATCACAGCTGTGTCACCAACTTGTAGTGCACCAGTTTCAATCCGTCCGGTGACATGGACAACTGACGTGTTCGCAGGGACAAATATGTCAGACACGCTTAGTCGAAAAGGCGTCTCGCTTTTCTTTTCAATAACCTCCTTCGATTCTAGTAGTGAGAGTAATGTCTTGCCACTATACCATGTCAAGCTGTCTTTAGATTTGTTGACAACATTATAGCCAAGAAGACCACTGCAAGGAACGAACGATATGTCAGATGTCCGAAAACCAATCTTTTCAAGAAACGGAGAGAGCTGCTCAATTATATCAAGGTATCGAGCTTGACTTCCATCAGATCCGGCGACGTCAGACGTGTCTAGTTTGTTTATGGCCACAATAATATGAGAAACTCCTAGACTTCGGACAAGAATAGCATGCTCCTTGGTTTGACCATCCAGATGAAACCCAGACTCGAAAGCCCCAACAGAAGCGTCCACAACAAGAACAGCAATGTCTGCCTGGGCTGAGCCAGCAATCATGTTGGGCACAAAATCCCTATGCCCTGGTGCATCCAGAATAGTAAACCTTGTAGATGTAGTCTCGAAAGAGCTCATACAAACGTCCATAGTCACACCCCTTCTTCGTTCTTCTTCCGTTTGATCCAGGACCCAAGCCAGATGAAATGATCCTTTTCCCGCTTTCTCGCTTTCTCGTTTGTAATTATCCACAGTGCGCTTATCCACCACGCCCGCATCAAACAAGAGTCTGCCCATTAATGTACTCTTTCCTGCATCGACATGGCCAATAACTACAAAATTAATCTTGGGCTTCAAGCTAGCAGTAGCAATTTCTTCTTGGAGATTGAGAGTGGGTTTTAGGGACGGGTGAGGTGCCGACTTAGTCTTAGGCTCTGAAATTTTGACCTTGGCCAAGGATGCAGCCGATTCATCTACTGTAGAAGTACGGGCAACAGATTTGGCAATCTGCTCCTTTTTAGCCTTAGCTAAAACATTTGTTAGAAATATGCAGCTTATCTTTGATACCGGTTCTTGGATACAAAATAGTCTTACCTTCTTCAGCCTTTTTGGAAGCTGTAGCGGCCTTTTCACGCTTTACTCTATGCTCTTTATCGTATTTCGCTATGGGTGTGATTAGATGTAGCACTAAGGAATCCATGAACATAATAACTCACTAGATAAGAAGGTGGCACACTTGACTATATCGTAGTCATAGTACAAAAGGGATTCTTTTATTGAAGTTTCAGGTATCGTGCGGCCATCTAGTAAAGTTTTGACATCATGAATGTACTCCATGAGTTCATCTATTTCCAGAAAAAAGGCATGGTTAGACTCAAAATAACCGTTGCAAAATATGCATTCATACCGTGATCCATTTCATCTTCAGAATAATGGTCCTCGTCGGAATAATCCACCATATCTAAATTCGTATATATTAGAGAAAATGTATTTGCGGGCTGGGAGTCGTGAGCATATACCGTCTTCATCATAGTACCTGGACATGTCGGAGGAGTTAAAAGGAACAGATCTAGCTGTACCAACGTTGATATTCTTTTAGAAGACGTATTAGTTCCTAACTACAGCAATAATAGATGTGAATGATTGATATTATTCTTCATCTTTCACTTTTTCTCACCTAGTATTTATATGTGCTATCAAGTTATGACAATTGTTGAAAGGTAAACGCAAGAAAGGAAAAAAAGGTAAAACTCTATATTGCTTTGCTAATTGGGACTTTTTTTAGCGGAGCGGAAAGCTAGTTAGTTGGAAGAAATATTTATTTATTTATTTTTTATTCCGTCAATACTCGAGCTAAATGAGTTCAAATATTTTGAAATTTTAGGATGGATAATAATCTTTAATAAACTGAAAATATGAGTATTCACCCAATTGCGCATGGTACAGACCCCTTTTGCAAATTCGATACTGGGGGGAAATGGTTTTGGAAAAAGTGGAAATAAAACAGAAAAGGTCGCGACTTGAATATTACTAGCAAATGCAATCTCACAGTTTTCAAAGGAATTATAGCTCTTCTAATCAAATTTTCATTATGTCGTGTGTATTTTGTACAAAGAGTTTTTCGTTGAGCTTCCCTTTTCCCTCTACTGCTCAGGAATCAGCTCTCCTTCTTCATATTGAATAATGTAAAAAAGGACTCTGAATAGAAGGGGAAAAAAAGTCTAACAAATACTAATCCAACAAAATATTATCAATAATGCGAGTTTTCGTATTTTGCTTGTTGGGTACTCTAATAGCTGCAGAAACAACAGCTCCTTCGCTGGGAATGACTGCGTCCAACTCTTTCAAGTTAACTTTGTCTGCGATTGATATGTACTCAATTTCAAGGTGAAATCCGGAATCATTCGTGTTACCAGCTTTTGTGTATGGGTTTAAAACATCTTGGATTGCAAGCAGAAGGTCAATTCGGCTTGTCACACCGGACTTGTAAAGCTTCTCACCAGCCGCAAGCGCAGTATAGAGTATGCTAGCATCTGTTCTGCCCTGTGGCGATAGATATGCATTTCTGGAACTCATAGCTAGGTTACTTGCTTCGCGCGCAGTTGGGACCATGACAATTTCTGTGGGAATTAGTAAATCCCGAACCATACGCTTAACGACAGTTACCTGTTGAATATCTTTTTGTCCAAAGTATGATTTCTCAGGCCCAACGGCGTTGATTAGCTTCGTAACGATCGTGGCCACACCACGAAAAAACTGAGGTCGAATCGAGCCTTCCAGCTGCTCGCTTAGTCCTTTTACTTCAACAAACGCGCCTACTTGTTTAGACACTTCTAACTGAATACCTGAAGGGTACATTTCTGAGACTGCTGGTAGAAAGACGACAATGGGGTTTGCCGAGGGGACACTAGAAAGTGTCTGAATATCGGTTTCCAAGGTCCGGGGATAGCTATCAAGATCTTCATGAGGAGCAAACTGCGACGGGTTTACAAAAATGGAAACGACGGTATGGTCGTTTTCTTTGAGGGAGCTGTGAACAAGGTTCAGGTGGCCTTGATGTAATGCGCCCATTGTAGGAACCAGACCAACAGTTTTAGACTCAAGAAGTTGAGCCCTCCGCCAAGTGCGAAGGTCTTTAATGGTTCTAATGATTTGAATAGAAGATTCTTGTGTCATGCTGGATTGACTCGTGAACTTATTGGAGAAGAGCTTTTCTCAACAGAGATGAAGAAAAAAAAATTATTAAAAATGAAAATTAACTTTGTAGATCAGCTTTGAAATTTCAACGCTGGGACTTTAGGAAGCTTCTTCTCAGAGTCCAATGGGACAAAAATTAAATGTCCAAAATTCCAGGCGAGATTAATTTTGCAAGAGGTTTGTATAACTTACAGAAGAAGTCGTGAAGCACATGAGGCAGAAAAGAAGAAAAAGGAAGAGGGAGGGTTGAATTTATATGGCGATCTTTCGAACGTTCTAACTCTTTTAGTGCTGATTTCAGTTTGAACTGCCGAAATGCCGAGATATCTCATTGAATAGAAAACTACTCTTTTCACATCAGAACTCCAGTTTAGCATAATTACAAAAAGGCTGGAATACTAGAATAAAAAATTGAAATCTAAAAGGCTACGTCTGAGGCTATACTAACTTTCTCAAATTTAATATACAGCAAGTATAGCCTGAAAGTTACAGTAGCAAATAAGTTTTGATGCTGGGGTTTTTTTTTTTTTTTTTAAAAACAAAAAACTTGAAATCCAGTCAAAAACTCACAACTCGTTAACCTCCACCTAGTCAAAAGTCAAAACCCATGAAA
>JAKVQY010000089.1:0-28165 GCA_030463045.1 Geotrichum macrosporum | reverse complement strand
CTTTCAAAATGATTCCCGGTATAACTGAAAGAAATTCCATAGGTGTAAGTGTTGATGAAATGAAAAATTGTGGTGGCAGTGAAAAAAAAAAAACCTTTTGAATTCAGTTCAATTCTCAAATAATACCGGACTGGAATATTCAGTTTCAATTGCCGATAATTTCCTTTTTACGTGTTTACTACTATTTCTTGTCCTGTGCCTTACTCAAATACAAATTGTCCTTTCCTCCCTTCACCGCAACACATTCAATTCAACGAGAAACAATGGCCTCCTTTGATTTTAACAAGTCCTTCCAGCAGCTTCAAGGCAGTGTCACTGGTCTTGGTGCACAGTTTAGCCCTTTTGCTAAGCGCACTCAACAACTTATCCAAGAAACACTTGGAAATTCTGAAGACAAGGTCAGTTGCGAGGATGGCTTAACACCAGCAAGATTTTGTACTGTTTTTATTTTTTTTTTACTTTTGCTAACTACTCTACAGACTCAATTGCCAGAGGAATATCTCGAACTTGAACGCAGGGTTGATGCTCTCAAGGCTGTTCACCAGAAGCTTCTTTCTGTGACGTATGTAGCTTGTTTTCTGTGTCTGCTTTATCCTCTGGTTTCTGTACTAATTTCAACATTTAGCACTCAATACGAAAATGAAAGCTACGATTATCCTCCTAATTTGGTAGGTTTTTTTCTTGTTTGTTTTTTTGTCAATTCGTTGCTAACTTTAAATTTAGAGAGAATCGTTTGTCGGTCTGTCCAAGACCATCCAAGAAAAGGTCACTACCCTTTCCCAGGCTCAGTCCGCCTCTGAAGCTCAGGCGATTCTCACCGGAACTACTGAAAGCAAAGAACACAAGACTCTCAATCATGCACTGAGTAGGGCTGGTGCTGCTGGGGCTGTTGCTCTTGGAGATTCTGGCGAACCTCTTGCCATTGGTCTTGAAAAGTTTGCCACTACTGAAGCTAAAATCGGTGACGCCCGTTTGTCCCAAGACGCTCTTATTAGTAGTCGATTCAATACTGCCTTCAATGCCACTCTTAGCACATCTCTCCGGTTCGCTTCGAAAGCCCGTAAGAACGTGCACAATGCTCGACTTACGCTGGATGCTGCTAAGAATGCTGCCCGTACTGCCAAGCCAGAGCGCCAAGTTGCTGCACGCGTCGAGGTTGAACAAGCTGAGGACGAATTTGTCGCCGCCACGGAAGAGGCAGTATCTGTCATGAAGAACATTCTTGATACTCCTGAGCCTCTTCGAAACTTGTCAGATCTTGTTGCCGCCCAGTTGGCTTACCATAAGGCTTCAGTCGAGGTTTTGAGCCAACTCTTACCCGAGATTGACGAACTGCAGAGTGAGCAGGAGTCCAAATACCGGGAAGGTCGTGAGGCCTCATCATAAGAGGTTATAGTAGACGCTCAGTACACCTTTAATGTTAATTTTTGATATTGTATTATTTTAGAAAGTAATTCTCCCTCAAGAATAACGATTTAATTGAAGTTTAACTTGTTGGTCTTCCAGCTTCTAGTGGGACTTCTAAATTGGAAACGCATGATTATCGGCTGTTTTTTTTTATTTCTTTTTTTATTTTTATTTAACTTTGACGGCAAATTTTTCATTATTTGAGAAGTTTCGTCCCGAATCCTTCTGAAAAGTTATAAAGATTCAATCATAGCAGAATGACTACTCAAGAGACTTCTAAAGGTTCCAATATCGGAACCAAACGCTCACTTGACACTGTGAAGATAGACAATGCACAAAAGCAAGCTAAAGTTTCACACATCACGGCAATCTGTGATAAGTTTGCGACTGGCCTCTTTGACCAACCCAATAGAGATGTTCTAAGAAAAGCCATCGCCTCTAGTGGACCATACAAACACGGAGTTATTTCTAGTCTCATGAATGATAGTCTCCTGCGAAAAGTGCGCAATGAAATTATGAGCAGTCTTCATTTTACCAAGAAAGAAACGGATATTTACAAAATCCATCAAACTGGAGATCTGCGAAACCTATCAGGCCTCCAAACCGATGAGCTTGCTAAATTAGAGAATCTGTTTCAGTTGAGGGAGGCCCTTTATTCTCCGGAGTTTAGACATTATCTTTCTGAAGTTACAGGCTGTGGAGCTCTCTCTGGAACAAAACAGGACCTTTCCATCAACGTCTATCAAAAGGGCTGCCAGTTACTCACTCACGACGATGTAATTGGGTCGAGACGCATTTCTTATATTCTCTACCTGCCTAACCCCGACGAAAAGTGGGAGTATCCTAATTGGGGAGGGGCCCTGCGATTGTATACAACTGTTAAGCCAAATGTGCCTGCAAAAGATTGGTCCCTAGTAATTCCTCCAGCATGGAATCAACTTGCTTTTTTCACTGTTCAGCCAGGTCTGTCATTTCATGATGTGGAAGAGGTTTTTGTTGACAAACCAAGGGTTTCCATTTCAGGATGGTTCCATATTCCACAGAAAGGCGAAGAAGGATTTATTGAAGGCGAACTGGAAGCTACTGAGTCAAGAAGTTCGCTGCAGCAACTAGAATCTAACGATGTTCAGGAGTATGATTATCCTAAAAAGAACTACGAGACAATTGCAAGTCAGGAAGAGAAATTTGCGAATGCCCTTGCTCTCCTGCAGCAAAATTCTGACCCGAAGCCTGATGATACGCCTTTGGAGAAAGCTGATTTTGACTACCTAGCCAAATATATGAATACGACTCTACTGAAGACGCCTTCTATCAAAGTACTGTCACAGTATTTTTGCGACGAAAGTGCGGTAGAAATAAGGGACTTTCTAAATAGAGAATATGCTGCTGTGGTGAAGAGTACTATTGATGAAGTTGATATCAACAAGGACGACGAAATGCCGCAGACTTCTTCTGAAGTGGATTCCCTGGATAGTGGCTGGAAATTGGCGGGTCCACCTCATAAAGCTAGATACATGTACTTGGACGGTCGCCAACAGTATGCTGACGAAAATTCAAATCAAGGTATGCCGTTTGAAAAAGCACAAGAGAACTCTACGGATGCTGATAAAAAGCTGATTGAAATTGCTATTCTTTTGAGGTCCCCACAATTTAGAATTTGGCTTCAACTCGTATCCTCACTCTCCCCAATTGCTCACCGCGTATTGGCGCGCCGGTTTAGGCCTGGTCTGGATTATACACTAGCCACTACAAATCGCGGTCAGAAGCAAGGCCCTGATATAGATATTACCAAAAGTTCCTTGGTTTTAGAAGGTACCTTATGTTTAACTCCAACACGCGGTTGGGAGGATGGCGAGCTTGGTGGATACGAGCTCTCAATGATGGGAGAAGATGAAACCGAGGCGAGCAAAGATCTTGATCCCGCTGTATATCGCGGATCCTCCACTTCTAAAGGTAAAAGTGAAGGCGATGAAAAGGATACGGAGGAGGAGGATGACGACCCCGTTTTGCTTACTTGTCAGGCAGATTGGAACGTGCTCTCACTTATGGTGCGGGATGAGGGCATCTTAAAATTTGTAAAATACGTGAGCGGGAATGCACCTGGCAGTAGATGGGATTTATCTGCGGAATGGTGTGTTGAGAACGAGGACAGTGATGAAGAGGGAGAAGAAGAAGAATCCAAGTGAACTAACTGCTGAAAGAATGAGTCTGCAGTGTGGAACCGACATGGAGCCACCATTGATGTCAATGCTTTATAACTATGTAGTCGCATAATTGGCATGCTACAACTGTTGAATAAAAGGAGATGTCAATCTATAGATAGATAATAAATAAGACGTATTAATTGGACTGTAATCACCTATTCATATCACAAACACGACTTTTGAAACTAGCAAGACTATTTCGCTCTACTTCACTATCGTTTAAGTAAAGGCATTCTAAAAATATCATTGGGCACCGCTTGTCAGCCAAAAAACCCGGGAGTCCTTGGCGTGCTAGTCGAAATATACGTCTTTTTTTTATTCACTACAGTGCTTCCCACTACTGAACTTTAGTTTTTGCTCTTCTGAAACTCCACTCATTATTTTTTCGCCCCGAAACCAACCTACTTTGGTTCGCATTTGAATTCCCTCTGATCTATACACCTC
This sequence comes from Geotrichum macrosporum, assembly GCA_030463045.1. NCBI lineage: Eukaryota > Fungi > Ascomycota > Dipodascomycetes > Dipodascales > Dipodascaceae > Geotrichum > Geotrichum macrosporum. The sequence continues at coordinate 24,110 of JAKVQY010000089.1, read as the reverse complement.
ATATTTTTTTTTTAGCATAAACATCTGGGAATTCTACGAAAGACGCGCTTTTATCTATCGTTATGGCGTGGGATCAACTATGGGTTAGTAGGAACTACCTTGCCTACGATTATTTACTGACTTTCATCACTTTCTTAGATCAACAAACCGCATCTGGCTTATGCCGTCATTGGTGGATTCACTACCATATTTTCTCTCATATCTCTCTTTGTAAAGGAAAAACTGTATATTGGCGAGGCTACTGTTGCAACTATCTTTGGAGTCATCGTAGGCCCTCACTGTCTTGACTGGTTCTCACCCACCACATGGGGAAATACGGATAATATTACCCTCGAACTCTCTCGTGTTGTGCTCGTTGTCCAAATTTTTGCAGTTGCGGTCGAATTGCCCAAGAAATACATGCTAAAACACTGGCTCTCTGTTCTTATTCTTCTTCTCCCTGTCATGACATTTGGTTGGCTCCTTTCGTCTGTTTTTATTTGGAAGCTGGTACCCACTCTAAGCTGGATTGAAGCCCTTGTCATTTCAGCTTGTATTACCGCTACCGACCCCGTCCTTGCCTCTGCTGTTGTTGGTAAGGGAAAGTTCGCGAAAAGAGTTCCGGGTCACTTGCGAAACTTACTTTCTGCAGAGTCTGGATGCAACGACGGAATGGCTTTTCCATTCGCTTATCTGGCATTACTATGTATTCAGTATGCAGGTCATCCCAGAGATATTGCTTTTCATTTCATTGTTGTTACTGTTCTCTATGAGTGCCTCTTTGGAACTATCCTAGGAGCTTTGATCGGCTATGCTGGTAGACATGCGATCAAGTTTGCAGAGAGCCGAAATCTTATTGACAGGGAATCGTTTTTGGTATTTTATTTTGTACTAGCCTTATTTTGCACCGGTGTAGGCTCTATTATTGGTACTGATGATCTTCTAGTTGCATTTGCTGCTGGTACCGCGTTTTCTTGGGATGATTGGTTTGTTCGCAAGACAGAGGAGTCACACGTCTCTAATGTCATTGATCTATTACTAAACATGGCATTCTTTGTTTACTTTGGAGCAATCATTCCCTGGGAACTCTATAATGATGCTTCTCTTGGGATTTCACCTTGGAAGCTCGTTATTATTGCGATTCTCCTTATTCTTTTTCGTCGTATTCCTATCATGCTGGCCCTCAAACCAATCATACCGGATATCCGCACATGGAGAGAAGCGTTATTTTGCGGTCACTTTGGGCCTATTGGTGTTGGTGCCATCTTCATGTCTATTCTCGCGCGCGCGGAACTTGAACATGAAGAGCCAACACCATTAACATCATTACCCCCAAAAGACAGTAAAAATTTTATTGTTGTTGCCTGTATATGGCCAGTTGTTACGTTCATGATCATTGCCTCAATTGTTGTCCACGGCTCGTCTATTGCTGTTTTCACTCTAGGCAAACGACTAAACAATCTGACTATTACAATGACGGCTACATCCAACGGTGAGCATTCACAGAGATGGCTTTCAAGACTTCCTCTTTCTAGAAGCACATCTTTCTCGCATAGTAAAACTGATGTAAGTGGTGCCGCTGTAGGATCTTCTTCAGCAACACCCGAGGATGAGGAGGCGATATTCAGACCTGTAACATCAGCTAAACCAGTTAAGCCGGCAGGTGGTATGAAACGGCGCAAGAAGCAGAGCAAAAGACGTTTGAGTCGAGGGGAGGATGGTGCTGAACCACACGTACCCGTTAATATTCCAATTGATCTTAATGCTGGCCGTCGTGCAGAAAGAGAACGTCAAGTCGCTGCTCCAACGGAATCAACTGAGCTTGAGGCCGAGTCATCTTCTCAGCATCTACAAGATGGAGAGGATATTGAGGCGTATCAGGAAGGTCATAAGTTGATTTTGGAAGATAGTGATGGAGAGGTGATTGAAGCGGTAGACGCAGGTCCTTCCCATGAAGTGACTGATCATAGAATGCACAAACTTCCGCCCATTGGAGGTTCATCTTCAACAGCTCAAGAGTCTCCTGCAATACCTTCAAAGCTATTGTCAAACAATCACATGAGTGTACTGGAGCCTGTCAATTCTCCTGGACGTCGTGTTGTAGCGTACCGATTAGATGACAACATTATTATTGAGAATCTTGAGGGTGAAGTTATAAGGCGGTACCGTATTTCAAATAACAGCACGGAAGGTGGCAGTGTCAACCATGATGGCAAGCAGCAGTCCAAGCTAACCGCAGGGTTAAATCGAACCCTCTCCCTAGTGGGTATCAAACGTCGGGGATCTGAAATTGCATATCAAGATTCATCAATCCCTGAAGACTTAGAGAAGCAAACAGAGAATTCACAATCAAACGAGCAACTTGTACCTGTGCTGACAACTTCTAAAATTGCTGATGATGGAATTGATGAAGAAAAGATGCAACGCCAATTGAAGAAACTGCTACTTGGAAAGGACAGAGCTAGCAATGGCGTTAGTACAATACCACCTTTGAGAGCACCTGGTTTCAGCAATGACACGGCACTGGCAAATCACCAACCATCTCCGACGCTGCCGGCTCAAGGCCGTCGAGTTCCATCCCCTGTGCCTGCACGCTTTGATACTTATGACGCAGAAGATGGTGAAGATGCCGATGTTGATGCCGATGCTGACGACTCTTACTATTCCTCTGATTTAAATGACGATGATGAGACTGAAATTGAGAGGCAGCGAAGATTGGCCGTACTTGGCTCAGCATTACCGCCTTCACTGAATAGGAACCAAAGGCCTGCATCTTCCGAGAAGGGAAATCGGCAATAAATCAAGATGACGCAAGGTAGCCAAAAGGGCCCATGCGTTTCTGTTGCTGCTGAGGGCACAATCTTTACCAACCAAAAAACTTCTAACTAAATTTTTTTATTTGTTACTGCAGTGGTATTTTAGGCTTAGCATTGTCATTTGTATTAAAAATCTTGCAATCTATATTTCGTTTTGTTAATTTGATATTGTTTTATTTTCCTAAATTAAACAGTAGCTGTCGTAAACGTTCGCTTTTTAGTAAGCCTATCCTCCTCCTCACGCTGCAACTTCTCATCTATAAACTCCTTCTTGTGATGCAGTTCCCAATTCAATTTCAAATACTTCAAGCCTGCAATATTGTACCCAATCTGATTCTTTTGCAAGTCTAGCCCCGAGCGCAGAGCACTACGCAGAGATTCTAAAGTGGGTCTCATTACTTGGTTTGCCACGATTTGGCGATGGTGAATTCGAAGAGCCGTACTCAAAACACGAGAAATAAGTGCTGTATTCCATCTTAGTTTGGCCCATATGTCAATAAAGGTAAAAAGTGTGATAACTTTATCGAAGGGTAACACTAAGAGGGCATCCTCAAGTTGAGCTGCCTTGATTCGAGAAATCACGTCCATCACATACTTTTCGGCCGACAAGTTAAGTGCAGCTAAAATCACGTTGCGGGTTGGCATAGCAGCCTTAGGATTTTTCTTAAGTGTCTCTTGGTGCTCACGCTTTAGTTCAAGGTCAGCCTTGCCAATGTCTAGTGCTTCCATAAGTCGCTCACCTGCTTTCAAAGTTTCAATAGTCTGCTTGCCAGCACGTCCCACATGTGTCTCGTCGTCATGCGTCATGGCCACATCGCCATCCTCCAAATCATCGCCTTGACCCTTTTGCAGTCTGCCCAAATTGTTTCCTTCATCGTCGAAAGTACTCGTTAAGTTTGATTCGTACAATTCTTCAAGCTCTTTCTCCCTCTCCTCTTCTAGGAACAATGGCTCATCTGTTCGCACCCACACGCGAATACTCTTATCGTGGGATCCAGTCACTACAAAATCACCTGAATTTGCTACTGCAAGTGCCCAGATCTCGGAAGTGTGACCCTCAAGCTTTTGAATATTTTCAAACTTGTCGCCATCCCAGTATTTAACCACGCGATCTTTGGAAACTGAGAATAAATTATGAGTCTCTGGCTCGAAAGCAACAGACATAATACTATCTTGATGCGCAAAAATCGATCGGTGGCAGTCTCCAAAATCAAGACCCCAGATTTTAATGTTTTTGTCTGCAGAGCACGTCACCAGCAGTTTGGAGTCATGTGCAATATCCATGGCCAATACTGGCAGTTTATGCCCATAGAGACTCAGGAAAAATTTGAGAGAATCAGTAAAAAATACCTTTACAGTGTTGTCTAGCAGCGAAGCAGCTACCAATCGCATATCGGGAGATAGTCGTACTGCCAGTACGTCATCACTTAATTCTAGAGTTCGCGTATGTTTCAAGTGCATGCGAGCCACTTTGCGCGTGGTTCCTAGCACTTCTTCCTCAATGATGCGAATTTCCCAAAACTTGACAGTCTTGTCAGCACCGCCTGTGACAACAGTTTTGCCATCAAAACCAACATGGAGTGACCACACTGATCCCTCATGCGCTTCTACTTTTTCAATCAACGAGGAGCTTGCAACATCATACAATTCTAATTCACCGGATTTAGTACCCACCACGATGAGGGCATCGCCAGGTAGGAAACTTGCACACAAAGCATATCCGCAGTCAAAAGTACGAATACAATTGCGTGTACGAATATTCCAAACTTTTAAAGAACCGTTTGATGCGGAGGCAACCATTCGGTCGTCAGAACTGACTGAAAGAGCACGGATATCAGTACGATGACCGGCAAGCTCTACTGAGTATTGCCGATTATATTCGGCAGGACCTGCGGACTTTCTGCTTGCGGAATTTGCCGAAGCTGAAACTGAGTAAATCTCTACTGAATTGTTGGTAAGAGAGGTAATAAGTCCTATTGTCGAGGCAGTCGTAGCGCTCCAATCTATGCTTCGCACTTTGGCAGGTGTACGAATGATTGTGTAAGAAATATACTTTTCATTCACATCGGATTCGCTAACAGCGTAATCACCATCGACATCTAGACCCTTTTCCCGACGGCGCTTAAGCTTTCGTGCCACTGACTTCTTAATTTCGTCATCTGTGCGTATCCGAAAGACCTCTATAGATCTATCGGCATTACCAACCGCAAAGTATCTGTCGTTTTTGTGAAATTTGATTATGTGGGCCCGCTCGCCGCTTTGCTTGAGGACAGTACCAATATCCTTCACACGCTCACCGTCTTTTCCGTTCACGTCAACAGTCCAGAATTTCAGTTCTTTACTAGCTGAGCCAGTTATAGCTACGCTATGTGTATTGCTCCATCCCAAACTCCAAGTCTCTCCGCGATGAGCAACATGTGTCTCCACGCAATGTTGTGATTCAAGGTCCCAAAGTTTGATTAGTCCGTCCTTGCCAGTACTCAACAACCACATTTCTTCGTCTTCCTCTGTTTCTTGTTCTTCGTCTTCCTCACCGGTTTGAATTTTAGATCTGCCTCGCAGAAATTCAATTGCAACCACTTGATCGCGATGGCTTCGCAGTCTATAAAGACCAACTTCGCCAACAAGGTCCCACAGTATTATATTAGAATCACGCGATCCACTCGCCAAACGTGTTCCTGTAGCGTCAAATTTAAGAGCAGATACTGCAGACTTGTGACCATTAAAGGAAACAACCAAAGTACCAGAAAGTGCATCCCAGACTTTAATTACGCCATTTGTATATCCTGTCGCAACAATTTGTCCTTCATACTCAGCAATACTACACACCTCTGCAGTAGTACTTGTAGATGAGCTAGAGTCAGTTCCCTCGTTCCAGCGGGACAGGAGCGTGCCTGTCTTGACGTCCCAAGTTAGAACATCTTCTAGGCCACCCACGAGTGCCCTGCCGCCGCTACTCGCACCTCCAGCAGAATTTGATTTAGGCGGCAACCATAATATATTAGATGCAGAAGCAATAACGCCGAAGCTTGCCTCCTGCTCAAAGCGTAAGTATGATTTAACCATGGCGTTCTGCTTGAAATGGTGATTGAAAAGTATGAAGAAAATTTCAAAATCTCCTAAGCAATCATTATTCAAGTGAAAATTTAACTCGTTGGGAGGTAAGTGATCTACACGCAGTCCACAATATACGCTTATAATATTTGAGTTTCGCCAATGAATTTCAAGTAGAGTAGAGTAAGCTTAAAATCACTGACTAAGTTTTGTAAGGTCTGTCAATATTAGTTACTACCATTAGACTTTAAGAATTACCACTGTTATCTACAGATTTGTTCATTTTAACTCCTGCAACCTTTTGGTTGTAGGTACTAATTGGAGCAATTCGCCTGATAGACCTGATTTCATCCGCGCTATAACCTGGAACACGAATATTCCAGTTGCGCTCCAAATGCAATTGCACGTCTTTACTCTGAAGTTTTTCTGACTTCCTATGCTTAGCCAGCCGGCAAGCAAAAGAAGTTACGCTTGTGACAAATTCATCAGCCACATCAAAAAGTGTTTCTTCGACATCACCATCTATCATGCTTTCGTTCTCAAGGCCGATTACACTTAACACCAGCTCCCGCAATTTACGCTTCCCCAGTACTCTGTTCTCCCCAATATCAAATGACGGCGGATTAACCAAAGCTGGTGTAGTTAGTGCAGGTGCTACAATGGAATTTCCTGAAGACATTGTAGGACGCTCAACCTTAACTGTCACAGGTACTGGCTTCGTTACTGAAAGTACTTTGGGAATTGGTGGAAGTAGCGTAGGTGTTTTCGTTGGCGATGCCATGGCTTGAACTGTTGGTACAGGAGGATTTGGCCGTGCCGATGGTCCTGTAGGAGGAGCCGGGGAGCTAACCTGGGATGACGTTGATTGAGCACCAGGGGTCCCAGAATCTCGCGGTCGCTGTAACTGCTGTTGCGGTTGTTGTTGTAGTAGTTGCTGGGGCTGCTGGGGCTGCTGCGTTTGCTGTAATATTTGTTGTTGCTGCTGAGGCTGCTGGCTCTGTTGCGGTTGTTGCTGTTGCAATTGTTGCTGCTGCTGGGGCTGTTGAACCTGCTGAGCCTGTTGTTGCTGAACCTGTTGCTGTTGTCGTCGTTGCTGTTGTCGAATTTGCTGCAGTCTTTGCTGTGGCTGCAGCTGTCCCGCCAAGGTCGTCTGCTGAGGTTGTGACCCTGATCCCGGAGACAGCTGTGCATTGGGACTCATAGTCATAGTTCCCGGGGTTTGTGAACGAGATATAGTATTGTTTTGCATTAATTGCTGAGAAAGACCAGGAGAAGAAATGGCAGCAGGTATGTTGATTGGTGAGCCTGCTTGAGATCCTGCTTGTAGTGGTATTTGACCAAGCGTAGGAGACCCAGTCATTGGCGGGGTATTCTGGGCCTGGATTTGAGTTTGAAGATGTGCCATTTTTTGTGCCATCTGGGCTTGCTGCTGTTGCTGCAAAAGTTGAAACTGAAAAGATGCTTGCTTGTTGCCATTCAGTACGTTTGAAGTATTCATCATTGGGCTTTGGTTAACTTGTTGAGGAAGTTGCGGTGAAAATGTTGTACTTGGAGTCCCTGGAGCTCCCGCACCCTACATTGAGGTTAGAAAAATTAAATTTGTCTTACAGAATCTTAACATACCTGCTGCCCGGGATCTTGAGTGACTTGGCTAATTAACGGGGAAGGAGGAACAGGAGTAGCGACGTTTGATGATGGCTTTCCGTTGATCACATTTTGGGATGTTTGTGAATTATTTGTTTGTGACTGTTGCTGCTGTTGCTGCTGTTGTTGTTGTTGTTGTTGCTGTTGTTGTAGCTGTTGCTGCTGCTGCTGGGCTTGTGCCTGCGCCTGAAGAGCTTGAAAAGCCTGGACTTTTTGTTCAAACTGAACTTTCATTTGCTGGAGCTGGGCTTGCTTTGCCTTCAAAAGTTGCGGTGCAATGGGTTGTTGTTGCTGTTGTTGGGCAGCTTGGAGTTGCCGCTGGAGATTGTATATATGCTGCTGAAACTGGGCCAATTGATGTTTTTGTGTCTGTAACTGCCCTATTAACGAGTTAGGTGGTTGGGTAGATACTGGCCCCGTTTGCTGAGCAGGAATTTGCCCGCTCATATTGTTATTACTATTATTGTCAGATTGTTGTGAACGCTGAGCTTGTGCGGCGTGATACTGTTCAATTGCTTGTAATGTTTGCCTAAGTCGTCCAATCGCATTCTGAAGTTGCTCCTTCTTTGCGCTTACTTTCTGCGCCTCTTGCTGAACATTCGCACGATCTTCATTTGAAAGATCTACTCGTGTAAGAATTGCTTTGATGTTCTCTTCTTTCTTTTCATATTCCAGTAAAGCCTTCTGGTAGTTCACCAAATTCTGTTTTAATGTTTCGTGTTTCTCAGGCGTCACATTTTGCAAAAAGAGCATCCCGCGTTGCTTTGTCAGTGCTGCCTGCTGTTGTGGAGTCAGATTATTAGCATTAGTATTCCCCATTCTCAAAGCATTTTGAAGCATTTGCTGTTGAGCCTGTTGATTCATCGGTACCTGATTCCCTTGAGGCCCTATTTGAGAACCTTGCTGAACTCCCTGGGAATTTTGCGGCATAGACTGCGCAGAACCGTTCGCGTGTTGCTGTTGTTGTTGTTGCTGTTGTTGTTGCTGTTGCTGTTGCTGTTGCTGCTGCTGTTGTTGCTGTTGCTGCTGCTGTTGTTGTTGCTGTTGTTGTTGCTGTTGTTGTTTTTGCTGAAGCAGCATCTGCTGACGCTGAAGCAACGCCTGCTGTTGTTGTAAAGTCAGATTTGCTGGAATACGTTGCCCGTTTTGAAGTTGTCCTTGTGCCTGGTTTTGCTGTTGCTGCTGTAAAGCTTTTCTGTTTTGCAATATAGCCTGCATTTGTTGTTGAGTGAGTCTCTGCTGGCCTGGCCCCAGTCCAGGATCACCAGTCTGTCCTTGCTGGTTCGGTTGGTTCACTCGCTGGGACATTGCATTTTGGTTCAGTATTTGTGGATTTGACGGGCCGCTGGAACGCTGTGGTATTTGGCCTTGCTGCTTTTGAAGCTGTTGCTGGTCCTGTAACTGTCGTTGATATTGGAGCAAAAGGGCTTTTATCCTATGAGCCCTGTTTACCATCTGAGTCTGAGCTTCTGAATTCGGAGGAGCAGCCATGGAAGCAGACACTGCCTGTTCATATTGATGTACCAGTTGTGTGACTTCTGCAGGCTGTTGCGAACGTATTTGAGTATTCTGCTGCTGACCGGTACCATTTCCTGAAGGCGCAAGCCCATTGGCATTAGTCATAGCATCGTTAGAGCTGTTCATCTTCTGTCCATAAATATTCACAGCAGCAGAAGGACAAAGTATATTTCCTCCAGGAATAAACGTAAATCAGAAATTCAAAAAATGAGAATTAATTGTAAAACGTTGTCTTCGCACGTTGGACTAAAATGGTTTACTCAGACAAAACGTGGAAAAGTTGGCGCCTCAAGTTATTGCTTAGCGAGCAAGTCAAAATGGCGCGTATTCCAGGTCAGTTTATTTTGAGAGGCCGTGATGGGGACGAGGTCAACAAATATTTGTCAAACTCAGCTGCTTTGGTGGTAACGCCAAAAGTTCCTTGGAGGTTCGAGTAAATATCAATATGCTTGAACTTAGGAAGGGCTAGGGCTATCTCCATAAACCTAACCCAGTTCATGGAATTTATGAAACCCTCGTCCAAAAGCAAATTCCCAGGAAGACATCTATAGGGATTGCACGAATAGAGATGATCAAGTTAAAGCTCAATCCAAAAAAGCTGGAAGAGAGCCTCAAAAAGTCTAGTGACAAAGTCCAAAATGCCACAAGTGTGAATGCGCGAAATAATCTTGACAATGAAGTAGCGACGGCGACAGCAGAACCGTCTGTGTCGGAAAATCCCACAGTAAGGAAGGACGCGCAGAAGAAAAAGAGAAAAAGAGAATCAGATCAAGTTCTACTGGACGCGCCATTAGATGAACAAGGCTCACCTTCATTACCCAAAATCACATTTAGAAACCCATCGCTTCCCAAAATTAAAGTCAAAGCAGTATCAAAGGTTAAAAAAGGCAATAGTATTTCAACACCAACGGATCCTTTACAAGATATGCCTAGCACGCCGAAAAAGCCCAAGCTGAAACTGTCTTCGTCATTTCTAGGCTTGAAATCCAAGAAAACGTCCCCGAAGGCCAGTAGGGCTGAGGAAAGTCGGCAAACCAAGGAAAAACAACTGCCCAAAGTCAGTCTCAGTCTTAAGTCAAAGAAAGAGGGTTTACCTAGGATAAGAGTCAAAGCATCCCGCCAACTTGGCCAGGGATATGATTCAGAGGCTCCTGACCGAGAAGAAGATCCCATGATTGAAGAAGCTATTATTTTACGAATGGTTCCTGGAGCCCATTTAGATTACTTACGAGCTACATGCGATGCGGGTGACCTTTCTAGGGTAAATATCAAGTTTAAAGATGCCAGGCGTGCTGTTGTTTCTATTAATGAGCAATTATTTGCTGCTAAATTAGTGGACCTTCCAACTATCACGGAAGCCCATAAAACGTTTGATCGAAAAAATATTTATAAAGTTTCTGACATTTGCCAAATGCTACTAGTAACAGAGCCTATAGCTGCAGAGGACGATGTATTCCATTTGGAATCGACAAGTATTGATAGGTCCGAGACTGCCACTATTCCTCACGGTGTCACTCCTCCGTTGCATAACGTCAAGCACCGGCGGTTTCGAAAGCGGATATCTCGCAAAGTTATTGAAACAATGGAAGCTAAAATTGAGGAGCGATTTAGATTGGACGATGAAGCCGAGGAGTCTCACTATGAATTGCTGGATCCTGGTGTAGTTAACTCTACTCAACCGCCGTCTTCTAGAGCTAGTAGCGTTGCACCCCGGGGAAGCACACCTCAACCAAGGATGGAGATTTTGGCCACCGCTACAAAGAATGATGGGCTTGATGATGCACCAACTCCTTATAACATGTTGAGCTCGCGTGGTGTATCGCCTGCTCCGGATACAGAACGGGAGGAGGACGAAGATGATGACGAAGATGATGGGGATGAGGAAGACCTTTTGGGTCTAGAGCTTGAGCGTGCATTGGAAGGTCAAGGAGCTGAAGATTCAGATGACGAAGATGATGATGATGACGACGATGATGAGGAGGAGGAAGATGATGACGATGATGACAATGATGACGATGGGTCTCGGTCAGGACGAAATAAGGGCATGGACGAAGAAACGCTTGAAGCCATTAGCTACAATAAAATCGTCCGGGAAGAAATCCAGGATCTGGAAGCTAGTATCCGAAAGAAGAGAGAAAATGCATCCAATACGTCTAATGCTCTTTTAAGGGACCGCTTTCTCAAAGTTGTCAGAAAACTGGAACAAGAGCTGGAGGTCAAGAAACGACAGTTGCGTAATGTAAAGGACCAGAGTGAGGGACTTGAAAAGCCTGCTAGCAATTCGTTCAAGGAAGCTATGGAATCTGTACCATCTCTAACGCCAGAAGTGGATACTGGATCTCGGCTATTAGGTGAACAACAACAAGGTCATGCTAGTGAGGAAGATGAAGATGATGCGGTTAGTGAAGACGGAGAAATAGAAAACGAGCAAGGGAGCAGGGAGCCTAATGATGAATCCAGTAATGAAGAGGAGGAGCTTAAGGAAGAGGAAGATGAAGATATAGAATCACTTTTCTAGAATCGTGCTCGTAATCCTCTTGAACATGACTTATGGGACAACTTTTTTTTTTTCAATATAACAAATGTTAACATTTTTGGACATGCTTTGAACGTCTCTCTTCTACTTTGAATGATAACTTTTTCTATTGTGAAAAAGAAAGAAAAAAAAAGAAAAAAAAGAAAAAAAATACATATCCTTCAAACTAAGCAAAAGAACAGAAATAAAAGAAATCCAGAGAAAAAAATATTGCGTATACTCATTAGCCTTTAACGACGCTGAGTCTTGCCAATTGTGCGCTTTCCAGAAAACAAATGCTTTGGCATAGTGGCAACGGTGTGCCTATCAGCTTCACCTTGCCGAGCTTGACGGTTACGTTCGCGCTGGTTAACTTTAGCCATACGCTCAGCCTTGGATCGTTGTGTAACAGCAACACCTGCGTTGAGTCTATCAGGTTGAAGCTTGTTAGTCATGTGGAAAGAGTCGCGACTAGGCACAGAATTTTCAGCCATAACAGTGTCAAGACCAGAAGAGGACTTTGCTTCAGAGGCAGCACCTTCATATGCCTTTTGAGTTAGACTTGAAGTGTCAATTCCAATATCAGACATGTGAGACTCCATGGAATCAACCGTACGGCGAGTCTTTTTGCGAGGAATTTGGGCTCTATTCTTGAGAGACTTGTTAGACCGAGCCTTATTTTTAATCATTTGTTGACGGTTGCGAATCCATTCAGCCTTTTCTCTAATTTCCTCCTCTTCTTCATCTTCTATATCTTCCTCACTCTCGTAAAAGCCTTCTTTTTCAAGGCGCTCCTCTTCCTCTTCAAGTGCAGCAAGCTTTTGCGAAATTTCTGGATCCAGAAAGTCGTAGACATTTTTACCGTCTAGTATTTCAGGCATAATGTCATTCTTCCACTCATCATCGTCTAATAAATATGCATCCTTGTAGTCCGGCTGGTAAACACCAGCACCGCCATTTTCAGCTTCAATGTCACGAGAGAGCTTGCGACGGTCAGGATCATTGACGTCGTATTTCTTGAGAGCTTTAACAGCATCTGGAATATGGGGATCTCTAGAAATGGGGCTATCATCTCTGGGTGCAGGTCTGGCAACGTGAATCTTGTTCAAGATGCCGGCCATACGATTTGACGATTTGAGCTTTTGTTCAATTCTAGCAGTTAAAAGTTTTTCGCAGGCCTTGTTGCGAACTTCCATGATTCCCTCTTCAGTATGGCAAGAGAGTTGCATTATCTCGACTGAAACATCAGGAATTTTGGTAATCGAGTTTAGAAGATCCTTGCGTTCTTGGTCGAGGTCCTCAGGACGCATGACATCAATCTTGTTAATGACGACTAGAACAGATTTGTTTGCAAATAGAGGTTTAATGGAATGGAAAAGCTTGACTTGGTCCTCAACAGAGAAACCGCACTGTTCTGAGAGATCCATAAAGTACAGTACGCAAGATCTAATGTGGGCAATGGCGTAGATAGACTGCATTTCGATATTGTTCATTTCTTCAGTAGGGCGGTCTAATATACCTGGAGTATCAATTGCCTGAAATCTGAGGTACTTGTAGTCAAAATGGCCCACATAAAGCGATTTTGTGGTGAAAGCGTACGGCTGGACTTCTACATCCGCCCGAGTGACCGACTTTAGAAATGAAGATTTACCCACATTAGGGTATCCGCAAATCAAAAGAGTTCGAGTATTGGGATCGATAGAAGGAAGACGTCCTAAATGTTGTCTGACTTGCTCAAGATAGAGTAAAGGATCTTTAAGCTTTTTGACGATGGTGGCCATTCGACCCAAGGCAGCTGTTTTAAGCTGTTTGCATTGAAACAAGGACTGACCAAATTTGAGGAGACGCACGTAGTCTCGGGATACCTGCTCAACCAAATTTTTTGCTCTTGAAACTGCAGCCAGAGATACTTTGTAGTGGTTTTTTTCATAGAGAGTATCAAGCAAATCTCTGTGGAAAGGATGGATTTCGTTGATATTGGGAAAGGACTCAACGATCTCAGCCAACTTTTCACAAAATCCGTCATTTGTGAATCTTACTTTGCGCATATAGAAAGCCCTAATACGAGAGATTTTAAAACCTGGTCGAATGACCGTAGGTGTCTTTCTTTGCGTTCGATTTAAGACCACATCCAGGAACCTAAAGGAGTTAGAGATTGAGTAAACTAGAAATCTTCAACAAAAACATACTCTGAGGAGTTTGGAATGACTGGAATGTCTTTCCAAGTTAACTGCATTTTTTTAAATTTTTTTTTTAATAAATAATTATGGATATTTGAAGTTGCAGTTGAAGGTAAAGGAATCGAACTTTACTACCTAGATAAAACTAACAATCTCATATTATCTTTAGACCACTTTAGGAAATGATACTTTTGAAAAATTAAAAATTTTTTCTCCCAGCTGACATAATAAAAATGTAATAAGGTTTAGGGTTATTAAATTAAAACGTTCTGTGATTTCAAAAGGACTGTATTTTACAAAAGGACTTTTTGTCACACTAATTGAAACCAGAATACTTTGAGTTCCAAAAGCTGTCTTTCCATATATAAAAATAAAATTGAGAAAAGGCTAAATTTTAAATAAATGAATAGAATCCGCCGTTTTGAGAGTATTTGAATGGACCGTGAATAAAATTGACTGGGAACTATTTAGCAAACGCTTTTTTGAAAGGGTTCATTTTATCACAGAAACTGTGCGGCTGGAAATTGGGAGTTTTTTTTTTTTTTTCCCTCAAAACTGACTGAAAAGAAGGGTATAAACTGTCAACCGTCTACGGCAAACAAAGAACTATAGAAAAATATAGGCTGATAATAGAAAAAATGAAAAAATGAAGAAAGAGAGCTTCTACTGCTTCAAGCAGGATTATTCCTGCAATTTCATAACAGAGTTCCGGGATTCTGTAACTTTGCTGGTCCCCTAATAATGTGTTTCCTCATTATCTGGCCCTATGCGCAAGTGTGAAAAAAAAAAAGTACCGCATAACTGTATGGGTTAGGGTTATGACTCCAGTGCGAAACTGAGTGGACGGGCGAAATTCCTTGGTCCTAAATGTGCTTTCTTCAAGACCCTTCTCTTTCTTTCTATCCTTTTTCCCTATATTTTTGGCGGGAAGGAGTAATCTTATCGATAAGAGGCTTTTTGGCTGATAATTAAAAGCAAACAGTCCTTCAGTGGTACCTTCAAGGCTTGGTTGTAGGAGAAGGAGTAGGAGTTTATGCTTAACTCTCGTTTACTGATAGTCTATTGCTAACTTACCAGTTTTCACTTCAGGACAACATTTTAACTAATTTTCAGGCTTGCTAATTGGCATTTAATTAATTCAAGCTCTATGCTAGATACTGGAATTAGGATACTTTCTACGTTTCAGCTATGGATTTAAACTCAGCATCAGAACATACGCCTTCTGATTCGGCCTTTAAAAAGCGAAAAAGAGTTACCAGGGCCTGCGACGAATGTATGTTTGCTGTCTTTTTTTTCCTCCTTTTACTTCTTGAGCTTTGATAAATTTAATAGAAAATCCATTGTATTTGATGTTTTTGTTAACTCAAGAAACAGGTCGGAAAAAAAAGGTCAAATGCGATGGCCAACAGCCTTGCATTCACTGTACTGTCTACAGCTATGGTAAGCTTCCCAAAGTTCAATCCACTTTGAATATTACTAACATGGTTACTAGAATGTACATACGAACAACCGTCTAATCGAAAAAGACTTCCCGATGTTCGCCGTGTGGAGGGCAATCTCAAGTGCGCTGAACTAGTTTTAAGCGCAATTATGCCAAACGTCAATATTTTTGACCCCAGTTTTAATCTTTCTGAATTTCTAGAAGGTGTACAGAAAGCCCGTGCTATTGAATCTGCAGATCCAAAATCCCCTTTTACTGCTCTGAAGTTAGCTAAAGCAGGTGTTGTAAACGTTTTGATTGCAAAGGGTGGAAACAATGAAATTGATGAAGAAACTGGATTGCCAAAGGGAAGCGTTCCATCTTCTAAATTTTTTAAGCACCATCGTGGAATTTCTGACGACAGTGAACGAAATGTTTTAAATACGCTTTACTCGCCTCAAACTATGGAGCCTTCGAATGGAGCTCTAGGTCGCGAAATCAAAATTATCCTTCCTCCCAAGTATGTTGCCAGCGAACTTATTGAGGCCGTTTGGGACAATGCCTGCGTCTTATTTCGATTTTACCATCGCCCATCTTTTATTCGCGATCTTGACTTGTTGTATGAAACTGATCCCGATGACTATACAAATAAGCAGTACAAAATCCTGCCTTTAGTGTACTCGATTATGGCAGTTGGTGTTCTGTTTTCCATGGACAAGTGTGACAAGTTGGGCTTTAAAGATGCCAGCGAGGGTTACAAATACTTTGTTGCAGCGCGAAAGCTCATTGATATCGCCGATGCAAGAGATACCTATGCAATTCAGTCAATTGTGATGATGATTATATTTTTGCAGTGCTCTGCCCGTCTCTCTACATGCTATTCATATATCGGTGTTGCTCTACGCTCTTCTCTAAGGGCTGGCCTCCATCGAAAAGTGGCTTACAACTTCAATCCAATTGAACTTGAGACAAGGAAAAGACTGTTTTGGACTATTCGTAAAATGGACATCTACGTCAATGCCATGCTGGGCCTACCTCGATCCATTTCTGAAGAAGATTTTGATCAAGAATTGCCTGACGAAATCGACGACGAAAATATTACTGAAGACGCTTACTACCCGCAAAGCAAAGGAAAAATATCTTCTGCGGGCATTGCGAATGCACACACTCGCCTTATTACAATTCTATCTCATATTATGAAAAACATATACCCGGTGCGACCGAGCCCTGAGCAAGCTGCAGAATCGGGCCCTCATTTTAACGTAAGACACTCCAAGGTTGCCGAGATGGAGGTCGAACTTCGAGACTGGATTGAATCACTGCCGTTAGAATTGCGTCCTGGCATAACCCCTTCGCAAGAGTATCTGAAGGCCAACAGGCTGCTGAATCTGGCATTCTGTCACGTTCAAATAGTTCTGTATCGCCCTTTCATCCATTACTGTAGTCCTAAATTTGCAGGTGATGAAAAGGCAAGGATTTCAGCGCTAAACTGTATTGGCGTATCTAGACGTGCCATGTACTTGGCTCATGAACTCACGTCGTTAAAACTTTTAAACGGTGCATACTGGTTTTCGATCTACACTATATTCTTTTCTGTTGCGTGTCTCGTATTCTATGTACACGAGAACCCCACGGACCCCGAGGCCACTGAAATTCGTCGCGACGCGGAGCTAGGTAAAAATGCACTGACTTCTTTAAAAGACTCCAGCATGGCTGCGAAAAGAACATATAACCTGCTAAATACCCTATTTGAGCAATTAAATAGGCGGACAGCCAAAATGCCGGATGCCCGATCTGATGCTTCAACGCCAATTGACCAACAAAGCCAGTTTGGAGCGGCTGCCAGCGCGGTCGAAGAACCTCATCCTGAAACAGATGCAAGTTCGTCTGTTTATTATTCCTCAGATAACTCTACGCAGCCGAGTGTATCCAAACGACCTCGCATATCAGCAAGTAGATCGATACTTGGACAGTTCGTGGGCAAGTCTTCAACCCGAGAGGTACCATTATTTAAAGAAAATACGCCTTCTGATTCAGTTGGTATCACTGCAGCAGCGGCTGCTGAGTCTGCAAACGGATTTCCTATATCTGGGCATACACATCAACGATCTGGTAGTGCAGCATTCGATTCCTCTGTGATTGCCAGTAACCAAATGGAATCACCGCATGTCTATGCACCTGGAATAATGGATCAAGTCGACGCACAGTTATTTGGAAGATTTTTGCCTCCTTACATGATGTCACAAACCCCTGAAATAGAAGAGGGACAAGGACGGCCAGTAGCAGACTGGGAGAACGGAGCCAATGACATGTTCCCACCGCTTGTGTTTAACGAGACAGATGAAGCAAAGAACAAGAATAGCCAACCGTTGGGAAATAATAATTTGCCAATATCGGAGAATAATCAACCGACAGAGTATGATAATGGGCGACGCTTCAGTGTGACTTCGTTTTTCACTACTTCAAAAGACTGGGAGGACTTGTTGTTGCAGCATAATCAGCAACACAACGAACTTTCAGGACTCAACAGCTATACTGGTATGACTTGATTTTCTTTTTTTCTTTTTTTTCAATTTTTCTTTTGTTTTTATGTTGCATCAGATATGAATTAACGGGAATTATGGAGGAAATTTAATCACTATATTATAATTAATAAAGAAATTAAAGTGTACTTTCTTAACCTACTGGTTAAGATCCTGGTCTAAAGCTCTTTAATTTGTTTCCGGTTGTTCCAAAGTGCTAACAGAACAGTCACTTCTTACTCGAAAGATTGTAGAACCTTTGTCACGTCTTGAGTGGGCCTCTTCATCACTTTCGCCCTGAAAAGCTTCGCACTCATGCGAACGTCGCGGATTTTTATGCAAAAGCTTGCTCGAGCATGTAGATACCCATTTTAAAAAAGAGCCCATTGTAGTTGTATTTGCCGTTACATACACGACCAGGAGAGCAACAAAAAATATTACCAAAAAAATGGAAACTGGATTCATAGTTTCTGCTTTGTTAGCAGCGGGACACGCATGGATCGAACGTGTTTCGAAAAAAAATGAGCAATTGTCGGGTGCGCCCAAGTACGAGAACACGGCTTCTCTATTTGTGCCTTTAGATTTTGATGATAAGGATTGGGTGGGAGATTCAAGGAGACCATGATCACATTTGAAAGATATTAGAGCTGACATGTTCAGTTGAGTGGGCGTTCCATCTGGATTTAAACATGGAGATCCTGATGTGTATTGAAGAAGAATATTTCGTCCTTGCATGTATGGACGTTTGGACGGCAATCCAAGAGACTTGACTGTGCCGTCCTTGTACCTCACAATTGCACCAGCGCGGCTCTCCTCCGCCAAATCAGAGTCTCCTAGTAAGGGTGCACATATGTTGAAGGTAAAATTGGATATCGCACTATTGCCCAAGATGTCTCCGCTATTATTAGGGACTTGAAATACCCAGTTTTGATCCCTCTCTGGGCTAATTTTAGTCAAAGGACGGAGGTCAAAGAAATTTCCTGAAGTGTGTGAGGTAACAGTACATTCTTCGTCATCGTCCACAACGCCTTTCAAAATATTTGCAGATGTCTCGATTTGTCTCCTTAGTTTGTAAATCATTTTTTTCCAAGAATCTGATGCTTTCGAAGAGTAAATTACAAAGATCCAAAGTTTGTAGTTAGTTAGCAAACAGTAAAAGTTATTTTTCACTTATTGCATGGCTCCAGGTAAAAAATATGTATATATATAAAATGATATAAAAAAATAAAAATTTAAAGAATATAGAAAAAAGATTTGTTTATTAGCTCAGTTGAAAGTTGAAATAGTAAATCTTTGAGTATTTAACTGCGACAACTTTTTTTTTCTTTTTTTTTAAAAATATTTTGACTGCAAAGTAGTAATTGTAGGTCTACTCTTTGCAAAACACGTACATTTGAAATGACCTTTTAATTTCCTTTCATATTCATGCAGAAAGAAAATTACAGAGATATTTATTTTTGCTTAGTCTAAATACACAATAGTTTCTGGTAATGCGAGCATGATGGACTCGGTTGTTTACAGGTTTTTTCCGCTTGTGTTTGAGTCCAAATTTGGTGGGTGTTACAAACCTATTTAAAACGTTGTGTCTTGCTATACATTATATTTGGAAAAGTATTATTTAAAGCTGCGACAAAAAAATGTTTATACATATTATCCAAAGTATTCATTCTTCTCAACCCTGCACTCATATATGAAATGCTTTCAATTATCACTTATATTAAGGCGGTCTACTGCCGAGTTGCTTAGAAATTAAAGAGCTCAAGGCAAATATTTTGAAAATAAAAAAATAAATATGATAAAACGCAAAAACAGGTAAGAGAGAGATAACAAAAAAAATCATTACAACGTTAACTATTCATCCTCTTCGTCAATATCACCGTCTTCCTCCTCATCTTCTTCATCCTGTTCAAGATTCTCCTGATTATTGCTCACATTATTATCTTCATCATCTTCCTCCTCCTCTTCCTCAAGGTTTGCATGTTGGGCATTTGTTGCCTCAGGGCTTGCCCCGCCCAATTCAGGACTCGCTGGTGCCATAGTCACAGCTACCGCAGCAGCAACTGTAGCTTCTTCAACATCAACATTCTCACCAGCAACTGCGTCCTGCATTTCAACATCTGCATCGTTGCTGATAGACTTGACAGATGAGTGTTTATGCTCACTATCATTAAGCTGCGCTCCATTTCCTGCATTATGTGCATCATTGCTGGTACGTGTAATTTCCGCAGCTGCTGCTATAACTAATTCAGAATCAAAGGAAGATGATCCAGGTACACTTAGAATGTAGTCGTCAACCGCAGTTGTGACAGTGGGCGTTATTATTGCCTGTGGAGATGTTGAATCAGTAAGAGCAGGAATAGTAACAGAATGAGCTACAGAGCTGTTGCTTGTACTCGCTGCATTGGACTGTTGGAAATTAGATGTAGGCATATTTCGACTGTCGCGGCGGCTATCATGCAACAAGCTTTGTGCGGCAGTGGTCGGTGAATGACTTTCTCTTGCTGCAGTGGGAGTAGCCACCCTTGCAGAAAGAGGTGTGCTTTCCCTTAGTACAGAGCTGCTTCTATTGTTCATTTGTCGTGAAGGGCTGCTAATATTACTAACGCCGCCATCTGAAAACGCGCTCGGGACGCGGAGCGGCGATTGTTGCTGTTGCACGTGCGGTGATTGAAGATTTGAGCGCAGCAACTCCATCATGACTCTATTATTTTCGGCCATAAGCTCAGTCATTTTTCTACTATTATCAGTAAATGTGTTGAACATCTGACTGTTTGCTCTCGTCATTTCCTGCATATACTTGGTGCTGGACGACAGTG
The DNA here is from genome assembly GCA_030463045.1 of Geotrichum macrosporum. Lineage (NCBI taxonomy): Eukaryota > Fungi > Ascomycota > Dipodascomycetes > Dipodascales > Dipodascaceae > Geotrichum > Geotrichum macrosporum. Next base: position 3,646 of record JAKVQY010000089.1, on the reverse strand, counting down.
CCGTAGCTAAAACAGTCGTACTATCGTCCTTGTGGGCAAGAGCCTTGTTCATTTGAGTAATGGCGTCGAGAACACCGCGGTTGTTTTCATGGAGAATACTCTGCATATCCTGTATGCTGAAAACGCGGGGATCAGGAGTAGATGGCGGTGCACGGTAGGCAGTAATAGAGTCCACAAACGCAGGAGATATTGGAGTAGCAGCGGTCGTGGATGCAGGGATACCAAGGTTAGCAGGCGTAATTGGAGTAGCTTTAGAAGTTGCGTTTACTCTAGTAACAGCAGGAGTCACTGGGGGCTCTATAAATTGAACGGGTTTGGATGGTTGTTCAAGCTGGGTTAACGCTGGTTGTTTGCTCTGCTCAGTAGGTTTTTCAAAAACTCCTTCAACGGGCACTTCAGTAGGCACTTCAGTAGACAATTCAGTAGGCAATTCAGTAGGTACTTCAACGGGCACTTCAACGGGCACTTCAACGGGCACTTCAACGGGCACTTCAACGGGCACTTCAACGGGCACTTCAACAGACACTTCAGCCGCATTAGTGTGCATCTCAGATTGTTCAGGTGCTAAAGACTTATTGGCTTCAAGTGCTTCTGCGCTTTCAGGTAAAATGTTTTGAGAAAGAGTGCCAGGTCCAAAAGATTCAGGTTCTTGATCCGCCAGAGGCGGCGAAGCTGGTGACGCAGCACGCTCCAGGATAGATTCAGTTCTATCATCGGTTTCTTCTTGAAGCTCCCGCTGTTCTTCCTGTTTTTCTCGTTGCTTGAGATCAAATCTGCTGGAAAGTGTTCGTCTAAGAGGGGTTTCTCGCCTCTGTTGTCCATTCAAATGTTTAGCTGTTGCAGTATCTGATGTTCCCGAAATACTATCAAGACGAGCACGCTTGCTTGGAGTCCTTAGGGAAAGAAGGCGGCGCTCAGTCCCTCTCGAACCCGAATTTCTGAGTTTGAGATCCTCCGTAAAGTCATGATCTTCTGCAAGTCTTTTTCTGCCTGCACGAGTTGTATGCAATTCTTCAGTCACGTCAACAACAGGTAAGTCATGGTCAGATTCAGGTGGAGGAATTTCGTAATCATTTTGGTCACTTTCATGATCCTGTTGACTGAATTCTTGTGCGTTTTCGCGGTCTTCGTGAGAGGGCTCAATAGATTCATTATTGTGCTTAGCTTTAGACAAAAGAGCAGGCAGAGAATGACGAGGACGATGACGCTCTTTTAACAGGCGTTGCTGACGCTTTTCTCGATGCTCGCTTTGTGCAGCACTAGGGGACGCTCCGTAAGGATCTTGTAGAGTAGCGTTTCCAGGTAGGGATTTTCTTTTTGACGCGTATGTACGAATGACAGAAGTAGCTTTTTCAACCCGTTCTTTAATTTTATAGTTTCTTTCCTCCGCGCGCATTCCAGCCACTGTACGAATAAGATCGAGTGTTCTCTTAGAATAGGGAAAATAAACAGGGTCGTCAATGTGTGCGTCCGGGTTGTCGTGGAGTACGCGAAGTTCATTCCAGTACTTTTCTCCCAGACGAATGAGCTCAAAGGTCTTGTCCATTACAGTTTTCCGACGAGCGTAGCGGCGGCGGGGATTGATATTGTGATAGCTCCACCAAGCGTAGTTCACGTAGACAATCTGCCAGTCCTTTGCTTTGACAAACGGATTGACGGCAATGACTATTGTGAGTAAAGCCCGCACAGATGCATCGTTAAAAAGATGGCGGGGAACCTCCATTGAGACATCTGGAGGCATCTCCATGTTCGAGGCTACAATAATACTGTCTTCATCAAACTCCGGGCGGAAATTGGAGGAACTATATGGGTTGATTTTTTTATTGTTCAAGTTGTTAAGAGTAGGTTCAGGACTCGCAGTTGGGGGAAGACTGTATTCGTCATGTTTGTTGTTACCGGCGCGTTGTTTGTTTGTCCCTGAGACTGAGGCTCTAGTTCTAGTAGATGGACGGCCAGTAGAGCGCGAAGCAGGAGTTGAATAAAATTGGTGTTGTTCATTTGCAAGATCGTCAAACTCATCTTCAGAGTTATTGTCGTCGTACTTGTCTTGCGGCTTTCGAGTGGCAGCAGTAGAACGGCGCGTATAAGTGGTAACCCTATTATTACTGTAAGGCCTAGGCTTTCTGTTTTGCCCTATATATTCTTCTTCATCAAAGCCATCTGCATCATCGTCGTGATAAACCTCATCTTCGTCGTCATCTTCGTCTTCAATTTCATTATGGTAGTTGTTATCGTCTTCATCCTGGGACAATGCATCAAATTTATTTTCCTCGTCTAAATCAAGACTGTTGACCGTTGGCTTGACGTCGTTTGAGGGAGAAAATCCAGTAGACATGTTTGCGGCATTCACTTCAATATCATCCAATTTTGTGTAATTATTTTCACTTAGCGAGATCATATCAGAAGAGAAAAATTGGTGCGCGTGCTCATAAGGTTAGAAAAGGGAAAATTAAAGAAATAAAAAGAAATAAAAAAAATAAAAAAATAAAATAAAAAAGACGCGTTGATAGGGCTACTAGGAGTTGGTTCATGAAAAATGAGAGCGGAACATGTACCCTATCCCATAGGTTTAGGGTTTTGATTTACTGTGTACATGATAAACGGTTAATCCACTACGACTTGATTACTATGTAGCCGGCATTTCAATGAAAAGTTTTGCAGAATGTCAACGCTGTTGAGAATTATTAGCTGAGTTGCAATATGGTAAGTTATAACAGAAAGAGGGCTTATTTTCTTTAGTGAATAGTAAAAATAAATGGAATCAACTGCTTTCTTGAAAGGAAAGATTGAAAAAGCAGTAAAAATGGCTGTTTGAAGTTTCTCACGAATGCTTCGTTCAATGCAAAAGTTATGACTTGTGAGTTGAACTGTTTTTTTCCAAGTTCTAAAATACAAGTCTTAATTCCTAAGTGTTATTTAATGAAAGGGTGATTTGTGATGGGGTTCAAAGATTTTTTCTCTTTTTTTTTTCTCTTTTTCTCAACCGTTAGCTAAGGGCTAGGTTTACTTCCTAATATAATTAAAATGTGACTACCCGTTCAGTACCAAAAACGTACATGGACTGAAATGTTCACGCAAGAAATGTCAGGGTAACTCTGTGTGAGGCCCCACTAAAAATTTAATGGTCATCTGCACCCAAAAAATGCAAAAATGGAAGAAAACGCATGTAAAAAATTTTCACGCAGTTAGAACATATTTATACTTCATTCCCTCCCTTTCTTTCTTCTTCTTTTTTTTTTTTTTTCTCCTTGTCGCTCACACCAGTAATCTAAGCATTCTACCTGAGATTTAAAAACATATATTCACAATGGGAAAGGAAAAGACTCACGTTAACCTCGTCGTCATTGGACACGTCGATTCTGGCAAGTCCACTACCACCGGTCACTTGATTTACAAGTGTGGTGGTATTGACAAGAGAACCATTGAAAAGTTCGAGAAGGAAGCTGCCGAGCTCGGAAAGGGTTCCTTCAAGTACGCTTGGGTTCTTGACAAGCTTAAGGCTGAGCGTGAACGTGGTATCACTATTGATATTGCTCTCTGGAAGTTCGAGACCCCCAAGTACTACGTTACCGTTATTGATGCTCCCGGTCACCGTGATTTCATCAAGAACATGATTACTGGTACTTCCCAGGCTGACTGCGCCATT
>JAKVQY010000088.1:0-28444 GCA_030463045.1 Geotrichum macrosporum | reverse complement strand
TTAAAAAAAAAATCCAGAATCTCTTGGATGATGGTTTTGCTCCATATGATTTGTAGAAAAAAAGAGAAATAATCGAGACAATCTCCTCGCCCTTTTTTATTTTTTTTTCCTTTCGTTCTTGTCCATCTAGGAACTTGTAATAGTAAAATTGGCCATCACCAAACCTTGACACAGTACTCACATCTAATAATTTTATTTATTTATTTTTATTTATTTTGCTTTCGGACTAAAACTACTAAAACTGGTAATATCTCGCATTTCCATTGAAACTCTACCAACTGTTTCTCTAGGCTCACGCTCATATTAACACCGGCCGAGTAAAGTTCATACTTCCCAGAAACGTGAATGATTGACATGACCAAAAATAAATCACAACTCCTACGCAAAACAAGTCTTTTCATTCTTATATTAAACCTTTGCTGGATTCCCCAAATGTCCTCAATGACTGTTCCAGATGCCTTCCTGAGAACCATTTCATTCACTAAACATCAGGACGGATGAAAAGGAATTGACTTCCTGAACCTACACCGGAAATTTCGCCTTCGATCAACCCGGCTGTATCTCCTGTGCCTTGAATGCATGTTTTCTTCCTGTAGATTTTAAAATTTCCTTTTGGCAAGTGGAAATAAACTAACTTTTTTTTTTTTTTTTCAAATTTCATATATTCCAATTATGGTTCTGAAAATACAACCTTTTTCAAATTATACCAGCCATGTAAATCAGGTAATGTCATAGTTTATTTTGCTCGTGCCTACTAAAGTAACCTAAACATCAGTAGAGAATTGTAAAGCCGTCAAACATTGGACTCTTGACAGCAAAATCAAATAAAAAAAATAAAAATAAAAAAAATAAAAAACATTTGTCATGGCTAAACTGGCCACCCAAACAAACGCTTGAAACTAATACTCAAATATACATTAAATATAATCTGCAAGTCACAGTAGCGACTCAATCCTAGAGTTGTATATTGAAAATAAAAATAAAAGGCCAAAACCAAGTTTGTATCTCTATTAAAGACTGAAACAACCATTCTCGTGGACAATTCCATAGTATTTTCAACATTAAACACAAAAAACATCAACTATGATTACCTTGCAAATACAAATATTTAAAAAATCAAGTCTTCCCATTAGAATCATTTGCTCCCACTACGCCCCAGGCCCTAAAGACTCCATCAAGACCTGACAGGCGTTTTCAAAGTTTCACCGTCCCCTTTGAGTTTTGCTCCTCGTCACCGCAGAATTAGTCCTGCAAGACAAACAAGCAAAATTTGCAAAACTAACGGTCAGGCGTAAAAAATCAACGCTGTTTTCAAGCGCACAGTCCCGCCTTTAAAAGTTTTGGCTTAGCCCATAAAAGCTAATGCCACAATACTGTAAATATTTCCTTTGGGATTCCGCCCTCACTTCTATACCGCCCAGGGCATATTATTGTTGTATCAAGTTCCAACTCGAATCTCCTCAACCGCGCTTCATTCACCAGAAAATACAGGCTAGCTTGATCTAAGGCATTCCTGCAAATGACTCTAGTTTGAGTAAAACCCCCAAAATCAAACAGATTCTCTACTTCTGCATTTAATTACTCTTCAAATGAATTGTTGTCTCGATTTTTACAGGTATTTCAAAAGTAAATGTTGTCCCCATTACTGATTGCCTGGCACTACTCAATCATCAATAAACAGCTGCATGTGAAATAAACCTGTACTTTTGAATTCAAGCAAACATCAATAAGTATAGCGTGTAAATCACCAAGACTAAATCTTTGTTCTCCACCTCTAACAAACTATCATCACGCGTTAGATGGACAGCAAACATGTCCTATCAATTTGAGCAGACTAGCTATCTTTCTCCAACGTTTTTAAAACAACCCACCGGGCCAAGCAATAAAGAAATGAATTCTTTGTCTTTTTTACGTACTTACCGGTGAGCTGTGTTTTTGTACCTCCAGTTGGTTTGGTGCTCAAAACTGACAGAAACATCATTGATTCTCTGTCCCAAGTCGGTAGAGAAATCAGTACGCATCTGATTAGCTTCATTGGCCTTGTTGCTCTACTGCAACACGCGAGCTTCTGATTGCAAACATGTTTCTAATGTTATTGTAGCGCCTGTAGCCTTTACCTTTTTTGGGATCGATGCAGCACAATTCTTCATGGTTTAGATGAATAACCTTCCCACAATCCCGGCTGCCTGTCTGTCTTAACGTTTTTGGTAGCTCTAATTTACTTGTTGGTTTAATGTTGCGGTAGGGTGTTTGAACTCGCTGGGATTATGGAAAAAGAAACAGCAGCATAGCACAGCGCTCACTTCAAAGTTCTCAAGCTTAAATATATTGTGAATTTAAAGAACTCTGATGCAATTGCTTCCTAGGGCGGTCGCTATCTCAGCTAGAAAAGCTCCTCGGTTTCCAACCTCGCCATCAGGTCCTCTAGTCGCTGTTTACAGAAGCCATCTGCCTGGAGTTGAATTACTCGGGGTCTTCTGCCAAGTTCTTAGGGAAAAGTATCTATAGAATTGTTTACCCTCGGCAATTGGGCATATTGCCGGAGATAACGCTTCATGCTTTACTAGAGCGTGATGGAGGTCTTGATGGGTAGATACTATTGCTTCCAAGTTTGAGATAAAGGTTGATACATTTCCTGCAATGAAACAGAGTGATTTTCAATTTCTGATGAGTATTAAAGAAGGAATCCACTTGTATAAGCTTATACTACTGTCCTTTAACAGGAAAATTGTGTTTAATGAGACTTTTGATCTGCCCTTTAATTAAGTATAGAAAAAGATTTGAGAGCAGCCTTTTGTACCCCTAAAAAGCTTAGGTTTAGCAGTGACTTTTCTGGTCCAAGATACATAATTTATTACCGCGGTTTAGCAATAGCAATTGAGTGCAGTTGGGGTGCCAATGATTTGGAAGCGGGCAAAATTTCGACTTGCGGCGATTGCTAAATGGTCAGAAATTAGGTCTATATAGAGAATTTTTGAAAGTTCTATAACCACATTTATATCAATTTCGGCTCTATTTAACTAGCAATTACTTTATAGATGCGCAAATTCCTTTACATTAGTGAGTTTTTCTAAGAGCTTACCGTTTCTATTTGTGCCCTTTTGTGCACCCAGACAACTGGGGGCACAAAAACAGTTCACCGGTAAGTACGCAAAAAAGGCAAAGAATTCATTTCTTCAGTGCTTAGACTAGTGGGTTGTATCAAAAACGTTGGAGAAAGATAGCTAGTCTGCTCAAATTAATACGACATGTTTGCTGTCCATCTAGCCAGGCTCAAGGCTGATGGACACTATCAAAAAGCAGAAAAGCCTTGAGAAAAATGAGGACACTTGAAAAGATAAAAGTATGATGATGGTTCGAAAGAGCTGGAGAATAAAGATTGACTCTCTGTGACTTTCATACTATATTTGATATATATTAAATTTCAAAAAAGTATTATTCACTACCAACAAACACTAGATGCAGCCATTTTTACATTGCAAATCGCATCATCTATCCTGCCAATATTCAAATTCCACCTTCCTCTATTGGCAGCTCAAGGATTTACTACCAAATGATAGCCTACACAGGGAGAAAACCCTGTGTAAGTAAAGCCATAATTTACGCAATGTAAACTAGTATATTAACATATTTCCATGCAAAACATTTTAATACCCAGCCTAAAGCTTGCCCTTGTTGGTCTGCTTAATCTCATCAATAGCAAGGCGAGCCATGTCAGGCAATCGTTTTGCGTGGTCTGCTGCTTGTGCGCTGGATGCCTGTCGGCGAGCAAGACGAGCTTTAATTCCGTGACAAATAACTGATAACCGGTAATGTGCCGACACAACTGCAAACGACCAATTGGGCCTTGGATCCCAGCCAGCAAGCTTCGTGTAATATGCTAAAAGCTCATCAACTGTGGGTAGACCCGGTGGCAACGGATCCTTGACATCTAGAAAACCAACGCCTTCACCAACAAGCCACTCAGGCCAGGCGTACGGTGATAATAGGTTTCCCAAGTCAGCAAGCGGATGGCCAACAGTACATAGCTCCCAATCCAAAATTGCAATGACTCGGTTTTCTGTCGGATGGAAAATCAGATTGTCAATCTTGTAGTCACCATGTACAATGGCAACGCGTTCTGGTGGGATATGCTTGCTCATCCACGCAACAACCTCTTTAGCATCAGGAATGGGGCCCACCTCTTCGCCGGTTTCGATATCCCTCACCGCAGCCTGGGCATCTGCAACTGTACTTAGAGAGACTAACTGACGAGGAAAGTGTGATTCCATTCGTTTCGTAAATATTTCCGGAAGCCCAATCTTGGCAGAACCAACCGCATGTAATTCAGCCAAAGCAGACAGTGCTGCTTTCCAGCACTCCTGACGCTCATCCGAAGAAAGGCCGGGAAAGCTCGGTTCGTGGAAAATACGCCCTTTCACAAACTCCATCACGTAGAAATCGGTTCCAATTACTGATTCATCCTGACACAAGCAAAACACCTTGGGAACAGGAACATTGCTATGCTCCTTTAGAGCCTTGAGCATGTAAAATTCGCGGTCTACAGCGTGAGCTTTCTTGGACACAAGTTTTCCGGGTGGCTTCTTCCGCACCACATACTTTCGTCCCTGACCGTCCGTAATCTGATAGGATGGATTGCTCTGGCCAAACCCGAACTGCTTTAAAGTAAATGGAGCTTGAAATTCTTTAGAACTAGTAGAAACAAGGTATTTCTCAAGCTTCGCAATATCAATGCCATGTCGAACCTCACCAAGGTCAGCTTCTGTATCTACTCGATTTTTCGTCATATTAGTTTCCAAAGGTAAACAAAAGAAAATTACAAACAGTCTAAAACATTCTAGCGGAAAGGAAAGAATCTGGTTGCAATTTATTCTTTTAATGAAATTATGTGGGGTTGGCATACAAAAGACTGCCGAGGTACTCGGAGCAGCGTTTCGTACTTTGCAGTTAAATAAACAGCCGTACGTTAAATCAAGGCAGGGGTTGGAACTAACTGTAAGAATCCCTGAAGTTCCTGGAGCTCAGCCAAAAGTAGCGCAAATGTAGAAAGATGCTTGCTGACAGAGTTTTACAAAGCTACTCAGAGTTCTGTTGGGCTGCCCAATTGGTCTCTGCATAGATAAGTTTCATCTCAGTGAGACATTGTAAGCATTAGAATGCCCACCATTTCATACGCAAAGATCAGAAATAAATAAGAAAAATTGAAATCAACGGCTTCTGGAAAAGTGAACTTCGGAGAGGAACGAAATGTCAGAATGACAAAGAATCTCTAAGGCCCAAGTAATTTGCAAACAAACATGTCCTCCTAAATTTAAACACTGAACTGAGCTATATTAATCATTACTTGAAAGATGAACATATGGGGACCCTCTCACTGAAAAATTACCAAACACCAACAGTTTTGCGTACTCTTAGCCCCAAAAAACGAGCTAGAATATCAAAGTGCGTGTTTGCTTCCTCTTCAGACAGCAAATCATCTCCAATGGAACTCGTTGGGGCTGGTACAGCGTTCTTTGCAATTTCTTCCTTCTCACGGGCAGAGCCTGCTGCTTGGGACAACAAGTCACGGAGTTCAGCTTCGTCGGGCGGTAGTAATTCATAGTACCGTAGCCATGCCTCGACTTCCTTCTTCGGGAGGGCCTTAAACTCCTTGACAATTTTGGGAAATGGGGTTTTGGGAATCGTACTCTCATTATCATCATGGATATCATGACCGCTAGCACCCGTTGGTCCAGAGCTCTCCCCAGGAATAAAGCCATCACTACCAGGAAGAAGAGCTATGAAATCAGAATCCTCGTTGGCAAAGGCATTGGCACTTCTTCGAACAGACCGTGCATCCAGCAAGTCAAGCTGGCCCTGAAGCTCAGTTACAAGCTGGACGAGATCCTCATTAGCAACTGCTTCTCCATTTTTGCCAGTTGCATGGTCTTCCTCATCTTCACTATCCGCCGAATCTTTTATTCGGGAGGTCGGGTCTGAAAATCCTCCCCGACTCTTGCGGCTCCCGGATTCCATGGTAAGAACTCGGCGGCCAGTTTCAGCGACCGCTTTAGAATTGCGGTACAACTGAAATGCGAGATTGTCTATCTCGGCCTTTATCGACTCAAAAGTCAATGGATGTTTTTCATTAGAAGTAGCAGTATTTTCAGACATTTTGATATCCAAAAGGCTAGTAAGTAATGAACATGGCCAACAGATAGCTCATTTATATATATTATAGTCACCATGAGTTGGATTTGGGTACATACATTGCTCATCACATGACAAATGACGTTGGGTTCGGGGTTGGGTTAGCCTTAAAGTTTTTCTGGGGAAGAAGAATCAAAGAGATCTTTGTACGCTACTCCTACCTGTTCTCCAATGTGTGAAGTCAAAACTGCCCTTCCATGGGCCTCAAATGCTTTGCGAGACGCATATCGCGTCACAGAAGACGCACCATATGCTGCCAGCAAAAATAAGTCATCTTCAGAAAAGGATTCTCCATGGTCCCAGAGGTCTTTTTGAAAGGCAAGCTTCCAAGCGAGCATCGTGGCAAGTGTGCCACTCAGAGTATCTCCTTGGCCACTGACCCTTTTAAGTCCACCCTTTACACTGTTGGTAAGTGTAGTCTTGCCATTCGAAATACGGTCCTCCTTTCCTTTTTCAATAATGGTGAGTCCCCCAAATTTGTTGCATAGTTCTTCCAAAGAGCCCTCCTCACCAAGACCAACGGCCTTCTTAAGACGAGCAAACTCCATTACGTTTGGCGTAAGAACAGCGTGCTTGTATCCTTTGATAACATCTGGATTGTTTTGCACCAAAAACAACCCGTCAGCATCAATTACAAGAGGCATCGATCGTTTGCGTACTTCAGCAACGACCCGTGTGGCCGTTTCCAATAGAATCTTGTCTCTGCCAAGACCTGGGCCAAGTACAACCACATGAACACGATCAATTATCGACAAGACCTTTTTCATGCTTTTCTCAATACCATCCAATGGATTTTCGCCGATGGAGGACGAATCTGACAGGTACGGGTGTATCATTAGGTTGGGGGAATACGTCTTGATGACATTACCCGCATTGCGTTCACAGATGATGTGCGACATGTCGGCGCCTAGTATCGTGGCTGCAATTGCAGAGAAAAATGGTGCCCCGGTGTAGCTGAGACAACGTTAGTCACAATCCATTAATATCAATGTCCTACCTACTCCTCACATCCGCCAATAACTGCAATTCTACCTGCCTGGCCTTTATGAAAAGAATCCAAAAGTGGTGGAATAATTTTGCGGACAGCCGATAAGATATCGGCATGGGAAGATGCGGATTTCAAAACCGACGGTGACATTAATAACACTTTGATATCTTTATGTGGGCTGGAAATGATGTGAAAGAGCTTAATTCTTGCGATTTTTATTGATAATCCTGCGCTGAATATTAACCTAACCCTATTTTGGGTAAGGAATGGATGGTTTAGTCATCGCTCTCTCACTCGCCTCGAAATCGTGAACTGTTTTTGTATGAGCATATTTGGTCCTATAAAAAGGACCGGAGGTCCAAAAATTTTCACTTGTTCTTCTCTCTTCCCTCCAGCTTCACCAGTTTCAATTAGCCTTTCCACTACCATGCTTTTCAACTCCGCTTCTCTGGCCTCTCTCAGAGGTTCCCTTTCTCGCATTGGTGCCGTAAGTTTCTTATAGCCTAGATGCATATATCTTTACAGACAGCTAATTATTGTCTGACTAAGACCCAGCTTCGCAGCTACTCCACCCCAGCAGCTGCTTCAGGCTCCAAAGCTCCTCTTTTTGTTGGTGCTGCTGCTGGTATCTCTGCTCTTGCCAGTTACTACTACTACACTTCTTCCGCTTCCAAAATTGCATTGGAGCCTGCTTTGAAGGGCGATGACAGCTGGGTGGACTTCAAGGTGAGTATATCACTTTAAAGGGTCAATTGGTATCAAAAGTCTAATAAACCCCACAAATAGCTCATCAAGATTGAGGACCTCTCTAGCAACGTAAGTGGATACGGCTTGTTTTCACTGAAACACTCGCTAAATATTTTATTTAGACTAAGGAATTTACTTTTGAAATCCCTGAAAATAATACTCTTGGTCTGACATACACTTCCATTGTTTTGGCCAAGTACGTCACTCCCAAGGGATCTAATGTCATCAGACCCTATACTCCTACATCTGATCTTGCTACTCCTGGCAGCTTCAAGCTTGTCATCAAAAAATACGAGACTGGCAAGTTTGGTAACCACATCTTTTCTCTTGGTCCTAATGATGTTGTTTCCTTCAAGGGGCCCATTCCCAAGTATCCTTACACAGCTAATAAGCACAAGGAGATTGGCCTCATTGGCGGTGGTACTGGTATTACTCCTCTATACCAGCTGATCCATGCTATTAATAAGGACTCTGAGGATAAGACTAAGGTTAGCCTCTTCTACGGCAACGTTTCAGAAGACGACATCCTTCTTAGAAAGGAACTTGAAGATATTCAGGCGAAAAACCCCGAGCAGTTTAACTTCCACTTCTTTGTTGACAAGGCTGGTGCTAACTGGAAGGGTCAGACTGGTTTTATCACCAAAGAGTATTTGAAAAAGAACTTGTTTGCTCCCTCTTCAGACAATGTCAAAGTATTTGTCTGTGGACCCCCTCCCTTGTATAATGCCATATCTGGTCCAAAAGTTTCCCCTACTGACCAAGGTGAACTTACCGGTGCCCTAAACGATCTTGGTTTCACCAAGGAGCAAGTATTTAAGTTTTAAGACTAATTTACAGAACATGGAAAAACTTGGAACTTTTGTGTTTGTGATTTGTGCTGTAGATTTTGTGAAAAAGATTAGAAACTACTGGCAATTCTTTAGGATATAACATTATATAATGAAGCATTCCTCATAGGTTAATGTCCAAGGCAATTGCGAACGTAACTACGACCCAATTAATCGTGAAATTCACAAGACCAATTACCAGGTTTTGTTCCAGAGACATAGACTTTTGCGTCCTTTCACTAGTGCCAACAAAACTAATCATACAAACCTTAAAATAGCTTTTTTGGTCCCGTGTTTTCGCTCATCAGCACTACCTATGTTTGGCCGCAACTGGCATTAAACAGATCTTACAAAAAAAATTTCTACGGTTTCAAGCATAAACAGAAGAATCTGATACAAAATTCCAATACTTCTGTGTCAAACTAGAGTAAACAAACACACCCAATTTCATTTGCCCCCACTTGCCGTCTATGTCATGTTAAGCAATTGGTAGTCATTTATATATCTTCTACTTTCCCTAAATGCAATATGACTAGTATTTTATGTTTTCGTTTTACTTGGACTTGCCATAGTCAGTCATTTTCCAGCCATTTTCGAGTATTTTTAACAGAAGAATAGCCAGTATAGGAGCTTTGGTTTTTGAACAAGTTTCTTAAAAATGGACTCAAGTCCTGCTCATGCAGGTGATTCCAACTATCCCCTAAATATGATAGAACCAGATTTAATTATCCCGGAGTCGTTCCTGAAGGAGCTGAGAGCTCTTATTGATACAAGTGGTTCAGAAGAAACGAAATTTCAATACGATCTCAACTCTGCAGCTTATTCAGATCCAATAACCAATGTCGAAAATGCGGTCAACATGATACTTCAGTATTTTGAAACTGCCCGTGACGTTCTAGGAAATATATATACTCAGGATGAAATTGAATGGGTATTTGAAAGCATTCCGACTATTAAAGATATTGCAAGGTGCCTTTTGCAAACCAGCAAATACTTGTCAAACTTCATGACAGTACTTGAGATGTTAAAAGAAGAGCGGGAGGCTAAGAAACCTGACTTAACAAGATTGCGTACCCTAATGCCTCATCACATTCTTCCAACTACAAATTCCCCTTCACTGTCGAGGCACAAACAAAGACAAGCCATTGAATCCGCATCAGCTGAAAGGCTGTTAAAAGTTGCTGAAAATATTGAAGACGCAATTTCTCGATGGAAGATTCTGCACGGCTTGTCCCTGGTTCTTGAGGAACGCATGACTGTGGCAGCAGAATGGGCCGAGTTTTACAATGTCATCATGTCAGACATTGAATCCGAAATAGACAAATGCTACTTATCATTGTCTGAAATTGAGAAAGAAAAGTTCAAACGTGACGGCCCAATGGACCTTGAGATGCTTTTTCAATCCCTTCACGAAAGTCCAAAACCTGGTTGCCTTGTTATTCCATATCAATCTCAGCTCGAACAAAAAGAAGTTGCCAAGTAAGTTTTCTAGCGCTTGCTGATTTTAAAGTGCTAACATTCTAGATTTCGCACAGTGTATGGAATTCTCAAACCATTGCAGGCGAGTTTGGAGCTGCTTCCCTTACGGTTATCCATGTTCGAAAAGAGGGCTATTTTCATATACCCAAGGTCAATATGCCAACTAAAATCAAAGCACGAAGAGCTGAAGCTCCGATGGAGCAATTTAAATAATGAAGTTGGTTCAATGGCTAATATATTATGTGGTCAGTCTTGGGAGTCACTACTAAAAGCGCTCTACCGTCAAGGAGAAGATCTACTAAATTCTGAAATTCATGATTCTTTTTCTATCCAGGCTACTCATCGTTGCTTTGAAATAATAGAGTACGCAGCTGCAAGATCTCTAATTTCAAACAGTCTTTCCCAGACTAAAAGAGAACTGGAACCTCGATGGATCAACTTTCGGGCAACTGTTTCCAAAAACTTTGAGATTCCTCCAAAATTTCTACCTTCGAGCCCAGGAATGAAAAGATCCTCTGCATCATCTTTTCTTACTGAATCAATTGATTCGTCAAGTTCAACATTTTCTTCACCATCGCCATCTACGGCTAGCGAAACAAGTCCACTACTACAATCACCACCTTTTAACAGTGACCCCAAAAACAGCTCTTGCTCTTCTTCAACTGACATTCCCTTTACTACATCTGACTTGAAAACCGCTACCAAACTTCAAATTCTTTCACCGAGGTCGACCAAACTTGTTACAAACACATCCTCCCCAACACATTTTCCCTCACGTTCTAAAAAGCGCAGATCTATTCGAAAACGAATTTCCAAGTCTTTAAACCTTGAGGATGGAATAACAATCAACGATACTCAGCGACCGGCCAAGTATCGACCAAAGTTGATATCTGTAGTGATTCAGAAAAATTCAGATATACTGGAGGTTTCCTCTCATTTAGATTGTCAGAAGCTTTCTTCGAGCTCCGAATCTGGACTCACGGCATCTCAAACTAAAAGTGCTTCACAGTACTCAGCTGAAAATGAAAAAGATCTTTTTGACTTTTCAATCACGAACGGTGATCAAAAGCGTAATGCGTACTCAATCAAACTTTCAAAAACGCCACCAGCAGCAGCATCAAAAAACAATTCACCGCTGCAATTCCCGAATTCAAATGAATCCCAATTACTTCAACTTTCCTCAAACAAAACTGAAGTAAGCGATTTAACAACGATTCTTGGATCGTCATATTACCCTCGATTGGTTCCTGGGACAGTTGTGTCTAGGAGCACTCAGGAGGAGCAAACAGCTAAGCCTACCACCACTGAGTCTTTCATATCTGATACTAATAATTCACGCAAAACAAATGACGGAATTCAAAATTTTATTCAAATTAATGAAAAAATAGACTCAGGAATGCCCGGGTGTAGAGAAGGTCGCTATTTTCCGAGTTATAATAGCGAGCGCTCGTTATTTG
This sequence comes from Geotrichum macrosporum, assembly GCA_030463045.1. Taxonomy (NCBI): domain Eukaryota; kingdom Fungi; phylum Ascomycota; class Dipodascomycetes; order Dipodascales; family Dipodascaceae; genus Geotrichum; species Geotrichum macrosporum. The sequence continues at coordinate 16,757 of JAKVQY010000088.1, read as the reverse complement.
AGTTACCTTTCATGCCATCAACTCTTCCAACTGCTGACCAAAACCCACGCCATATTCCTTCATCTTATTTATCATCCCCAATTACTCCTGGTATCTGCGAAGCCGACTTAGGAGAGCCTTCCCAGTTAATGAACAACAATCAATACTATTCACCGCCATCTCCACACTTGAAAGAAGTTCCATATCGACTAAGTATGAAACGCTCTGCGACGTTTTCTGAAAGGGATTCAGCAAAACTTCCAAGTACTCTTACTGATATTAGAAGCGCGGATGGAACTGGGGCTAACCAATACAAGAATTTGTCTGGAGCGTCGCAGCTGGTTAGTGAGGAAGCACTTTTATTCAAGTTACCAACTCGTACTTCAAGTTTACAAAAAGCGCAGTATTTTCCAAACCAAAGCTGAAGGGCAAAGCGAAATACACCAAAATAATCTTCACCACTTGTGGGCAAGACGGGCAAATAAGAAATTTTTGAAGTTGTACGCAGGCAATGATAATTGAGTGTTTTTTTTTTATTTTTTTATTTTTTTATTTTTTAATTTTAATTTTAATTTTAATTTTTACTTAGTAAAGTGACTTTTCGCTATTACTCTCAAAAGGCTTTTGCGTATGTATACGTGTGTGTGTTGATGTTTGTGCATATTAACTATTCATTTATGCAATGTTTTATTATCAGTCACAAGCCTTTGAAGTGAAACGCAAATTATGACATCTTTTGTTTTCTCTTCTCAAACATGTAAATTTGGTTTATCAAGAGCAGTCTAAAATCACCCGGACATTGGAACGCTGAGGTAGCCTATTACTTGTTAAATTAGTCCTGTAATTTAGTAGAGCATGATGAAGAAACTGTTTTATTTTGTAATAATAATTTTGTCACAATTTTTGTCAGATTTCAGTTGGAAAAAAAAAAACCCCCCATTCAATGCTGCGTCAGTTTCTTATGGAAGAATCAGTTAATAACGGAAGCATAACTATGAATTTTTTAATTATAATACTTTGCTGTTTACGGTTTACGAGTAAGCCTTATACTAAGAAAGTAGTTTTGTTTCTATAATCATAAATTGTGTGCCAGCTAAAGACTAGTTTACATTAATGATTGGTTCATTATGGCTTAGGAACTGCAGCAAACCATCTCTAATTCTATTTAGTACAATTCTAACTCTACTTCATAACAGTAAAGGGGCCCACAGAAAGCTCCTCAAAGTTGAGTCTAAGCATTAGTGGACAAAGCGGTCCAGCCTAGATACAGTATTAGTTTAGAAACCTCCTAGAAAATTGAAAAATATACTTACAGGTGTCATCATGTCAACCCAGGTGGGATCAAGAGACCATTCTAAACTCGTCAGCATTTCTGCCAGTAGGATTCGAATCTCTCCAAGAGCAAACCTTTCGCCTAAACATGCTCTGCTCCCTCCGTGAAATGCAATCATTTGAGCCTTGCTCTTTGAAATGCGATATTTGCGTCCAATATCCTCTATATTTGTACCCCACCGCTCGGGGCGAAACTCGTCACAATCAGAACCCCATGTTGCCTCGTCTCTACCTGCACCATATGCTGTGTATCCAACATAGGTTCCTTTTGGAATACAGATTTCAGCACCAAGAATAACATTGCAAGAAGTTTTACGGTTGATAATTTGAGACAATGGAGGATACATGCGGAGAGTTTCAAAAATGAAAGAGTTTAGCAAAGGCAATTCTTTCAAGGGGACCAATGGATTTCCTGATACTTCTGCTCTAATTTTAGATTGGAACACCTGTTTTTATGTTAAATTGAAATAATTTGGAAAAAAAACAAATTTACTTACCTTGTCTTTTGCCAAGAGGTAGAGCAAAGAAGTGATTAAGAGCTGGGGGTTTTCATGCCCAGCGACAAACACAATAACAGCATTATCTCTAAACTGTTTATCAGTCAATAATCCGCTTTCCCTAGCGGCAACAAGGGCGGATCCAACTGTAGCCTCGCTACTGTCGTTCTTTTCATGACAATCCTTGATTTTAGTAATAAGATTGGTGCTGAAGTCGTGAACAGCCTTGCGCGCTGCAACTCGACTGGGAATGGGAAGAAGATCGAGTAAAGGGAAGTTGAGATAGATTGGTTTAAAAATTTCCTTCTTTACTGCAAGTTGCTGAGTATGCAAAGGGGCATCAGGACGCTGCAAAGTCTCAAAATCGGCTCCGAGCAATTCTTCAGAAGTATTGGCAAGAGTTAACCTCTGAATTAGCTGCTGAACTGGAATGCATTTGTTCCCGGTAGGAGCGTTATCAGTAAGGGTTTTTATAATGGAAACAAACTTTTTTGCATTTCTCTGGAGAGCCTCAGGATCGAAATTCTTTTGTAATCCTGGCTGCATAATTTTTCGATAACTCTTCCAAGTGTCGCCATGGGCACTAATAATGTTGTCGCCCGTATAATCTGCCAAAATACTATATGGGACTTTCTTTTGATTTCCACTTTTCTCATAAATGCTTATATCTTTAAACATTTCAGCAAGATACTCAGGGCGCTGAAGCAAAATATTCCATCTTGATGCAAAGTAAATGGCAACGGCACCATGCCTATTAAGTGGATCCTTTAAATAAGTATGAAAAATATACTCCTGGTCAACTTTTTTGAACAGAGTGATAAAAGTGACATAAAATGGAATCACTGGGATATTTTTGGGAAAATTCCTCGGCGGACGAACTAGTGAGTTAATGTGAAAAACAAGAACAATGATTGGCAGTAAAAGGCACAGCGTATAAATCATTAGTAAACAGTATGACGAATGAAAACTTTTAGAAAACTTGAAATAGGTCCCTCGCAGGCAAATAAATAGTTTTCTGATGATTGGCGGAGTCAGAGATTTTATACTTGCTTAATAACTCAGAGTTCACTTGCAAGGCGGACGGGCTATGCTATGTCTGAAAAAAGAATTCTTATAAAACTGCCCGTTTCAATTGAGCAATAGTATTTGCAAGTCTAATAGAACGATTTTAAAACGAGACAGTCAGGAATAATTCACAATGGTGCTATGGTTCAAGACAACTTTGGTATCATTTACGACTACATCAGAGAGCGCTATAATTGTGGCCCAATATAGTAAGATTTCAAGACAACAAAAGTATAAAAGCACAACCTTTCCTTTTTTGAAATAATGATAAGCAATGCTCTGGACGTCAAAAGTCACGAACGAAGCTAATCCAAAGGTTAGTCAAAGGTGGGCAAACTCTTTCTTGTATTTAGTTTTGCTTTGGGTTCTTAGACTTTATATATATGATGGCTGCACTCCACATAAAAAAGCTTTAACCACTAAATTTCTGTTGGAAAAAATTTCTGTCTTCAAGACCTAAACCTTAAATAAAAAATGATTCAAAGTGGAAACTTTAGACGCCGTTCCTGAACAGATGTAAGAAAAACAGCATGAAAGAAATGGTATCCGACAGCTGCTACTTAGCAGATTTGCTCAAATGCTCATGGGTTATATAATAATTTGTCCTTTCTTTGACTCTTTCAGTTTTCTTTACACAAATGGAATGTATTTGATAAAATTTCCATCCACTTTTTTTGTTTTGGGAGCAATAATAATAATTGCAAATGAATCCTTACTTTACTGTATATATTTGCTCAGCAACTGTATTTCAAGCAGCCTCTGCAGTATTTTGCTCTCGAAATTTTTTTTTGCTCATGAGAAGTTATTCATTTTCTGAGCGTTGAACTATTTCAAAAGGCCCCGCATGCTTTTAAAATCCCCAGGCAATGGATGTTCGTACGAAAACACTACTGAACCTTGCAAAGCTATCAAATATTAGCCTGGGATATTATTTGAGTTCCATGATTAACTTTGCTCTCTTCCCGTAATGCATTTAATTAGATATCCGTGATGGTTTTGCCGGCTTGAAGAGGGCAGCTTGGAATTAAAAGCTCTTGACATGCTTGCAAAATTGAATGGCATTTTCTCAAATCCAAACAACATGGTTGTCAAAATTTATTTGCAGGCATTGGCTTTGGAAAATTACCATGAGAGTATATGCAAATAATTGTGATTCTGAACTCTGCTTAGCTGGACAATAGTTCTCATTAAAACAATTCTCTTAGTTTGAAATATTAAGAAGTTTATAAGAAACCAGCTCCAATTGATTTGAAAACAGTAGATTATTTTACATGCAATTTGGACAACTCTAGTTTATTTAGCTTTCATTCGATTGAACAATAAATTTTCACCTAAGGTCTTTCCCGTAGTAATTAGCTCTTACACGTAAAAATTGAGCAAATACCAATTATTATTTGAAAAGTAGTTATTCTGGAACATTATTTCTAATCTTATTTCATTTTTTTTTTTTTTTTTTTTCAAAATTTTCATCCAGCAATCATCACCAGGAGGCCAGAATTAAAGTCTTTGGGAAAAGACGCAAATCATATGAAAGTGTCAATCTGCCAATAAATTGGATGTTGTAGAAGCGATAACAGGAGGTGAAAATATTTCTTCTTCTTAGCACTGAGGAGCAAACGACTTTTGGAATAAACGAAATTGAATATAATAATGATAAAAAAATGTTGGTTGCCTTTTTTTATTTTTCTGTAGAAGAACTGTGTTTTCCAGCTTGCTTGACTGGGAAGCTTCATTTTCGAAAGGTTTTGTCACCTAAAACCTTCTGAGCTCTTTATAACAGTATTGGTAATTTTGCTCAAGTTAGAGGCATGTGTCACTATAAACATCAATCGGTATTCCCGGGCAACAGATCTCACATCATATACTCCCACTAATCAGACGTTATGGTAGAAGAAATAAACAATAATTTTGCTCAAGCTGAAGACATATGTAACTACTAGTATTAACTGTTATATCTGTTCAATACACGTTGAGTCACATGGTATCATTAATCAAACGGGATGATAAAAGAAATTCATGACATTCCGCTACTAAGACCTCGAGAAGTCCTGCACCGAGGTATGGGCAAGTACCACAAACTCAAGAAGTGAATCACATTGTGGGAATTTAGGCGAATAATGCTCAACATTTAATGCCGTGTTTAATGTATTCATGAAACTGTCGGTTTGGTAGTGATCCAAATCTGCAGAATAGAACACCTCGATGACGCAGAAAAAAACTATGCGACGATCTTGGCTACGTAAACATTATTTAAGAAAAGGAAATTCCTGTAATAATTTCAATAAATCTCTGGACTGAATTCAGGTAATTCATGAGTTGAATCGTTGCCGGACGGTACTTTTCTTAATTTTAGACTGGCCTTTTTTTTTGCTCGTGGACGAATTTGCTCACAATGGTACCCAATTTCGTAAAATCCCTTTCGGTACATAGCCGCATGCTTGCAGTGTTTACTAGCGAGAATGGAGCCTTGACTACAGCAACTGGAAAGCATTCAGGTGTTGTTCGTACTGAATGGAAAACCTTGGCTGATATTCTTGACGCCAAAACTGTCGCAACTACCTCCGGTGCTGTTTCCCAATTTAATATTGACCTATCCGAGCAAAACCATCTGCCAGCTCTAACAAAATTGTGCAAAGATGAGTTCAATCATCTCAAACTTTCAGTTTTCCGCTTGAAACTTGAAGAGGAGCCCTTTATACGTGGGCTAGTCTGCGTTTGTCAAGATTTTGACCAGTTCAGCCGCTGGTTCATTCAACACATCTTGACCCACTCAGCTCTAGAGATAATACAGGTCACTTCAACTGTGGCTAACAATAACAGGTACTCAAGACTGATTGCTAACGTGTTTGAAGAAGACTTTAGACACATTTCGTCAAATGATATGTGGGATGATTCTGGCAAGACCTACTTTGAACAAAATATCAGCTTCTTCACCTCCCAAATGCTAAAAATTCAGGCATGCTTGCCTGCATTTCCATGCAAATCACGCAATACTTTAAAAGTCGCTGGGAACTTGCCTGACAAAGGTGAGGAGCTTGCACTGCGTCAATTGGTATCATTTTCCAAAAAGGTGAAAGCAGTTTATCCTCCTGGCATGAAGATTTGGGTTGTTAGCGATGGCCACGTTTTTAGCGACTGTAGTAAGTCTATTTGTCTTTGGTCTGATAATTTTTCGTTTTTCTAATGTGAACAGTTGGCGCCGACGACACAGATGTAGATTGTTATGGATTAAACCTCCAAAAATTGGCAAAAGGTATTGCTAGTTCTGATACGTTGGATTTTCAATCACTACCTGATATTTTTTCACTTAAATCTAATGACTTCAATGAGGATTTTATTGAAGATGTGAAAGTTGCTCACTATTTGCATACTGAAATAGAGCCAATGGCCGAGATTTGCAGAAAAATTATGTTGGCATCCTGTCACACAAATGAGGCAGCGCTTCGTGAGCTCATTGTGAACCAAGATTCTAGCAAGTTGGCTTTGTTCCGTGGTTTTAAACGATTTATGGAAGAAGATTTAGCTACAAACCCTCTGCTCAGAAATTTCACTCGATCTTCAATGAAGAAGCACTGTGGTAACATAGCGTACGAGATGATGAAGGTGAGTATTTGAAAGTTAGAAACATGCTTTATCAAATACTAACCAATTTAATAGAGAAATGATGCTTATTCCAATCTGATCGAACTAATGTATCCATTCCATTTACGTCTTTCAATTCACGCACACACCAACAGTGGTCCAAAGTTTGGAATCCGACTGCTGTCAAACGAAAATTGCAAACTTATTAAAAGCCTAAAAGACAATGAGCCGCCTAGGTTTGATGATTTACTTCACATACCTACTCCATGGCACAACTGCGTTATTCGGATTGAAGACGAACCTTTTAACTTTATTGGAAAATCGAGCATTGCACAAAATGCTGTAACTGAGAAAACCTTCACAGGTGAGTGGGTTCCTGGTGATCTCGAAGCAGGCGAAGGGGGATATTATAGATTGTGGAAACTACCTACAGCTGGAGATTCCGTACTTTGTATGGATTCGCAACTATTTCGTGATCAAAAATACCCCGCTCCTCTCGCTTCGGTTAAAGCATGGAACGCAAATTAAGAAAAACTTTGATGTCCTTTAAAGATCTAACACGTATTTTGGTATTTCCTGGTTTCGAGGGACAAATATTATACTTTCAGAAAATAATGCATCATATTCCAAGTCAGCTATGTCTTTGAACTGATACCTAAGACCCTTCATAGTTCTACTTATGAAAGTAGAAACTCGTAAGACTTTTGCTGGATAGTCAAAGTACCAAAACACATCTCGGTAAAGCTGCCATTTTATCAAAAGCTTTCACTTACTACACAAATCGTGCAACAATCACAAAATTGAAGTTAATAAAATTTAGTATTCGCAAACAATTGAGATATTTTGACGTCGGTCCAGATTTAGGGCTGGTCAAGGCTAAAGTCTAGTGAAGAGTACCTTTTTTTTTAATAAGAGTTCCAAGTTTTTAATCCGGGATGTATCTTGATAGTCTTACTGCTATTTGAAAAATTGCGCTACAGCAAAAAAATGAAGAAAAAATAGAAGAAAAATAGTTGTTTTCATTTTATCTCCAAGCTTCAAAATCTTTTTTGAGCTTTCTGAGTCTAAAAAATAGACCTCGTTATTGGTTTCTCTTTGGTACAGGTCAAGTGAAAAGCTTGTTTTCGTTAATGAAAAATTTGAGAATCCATATTATTTTGTAATACAGGAACTCCTGTTTTTGGTGAAGAATGGTCTTTCTCTCTAGTAATTAATCGCTAATATGACCCAGATACTATAGCTGGTATGAATTGAATTTGAGAAGCAATTACAAAGCCAATCCATAAACTATATTATATAGGCTTTGGAATTTTGACTGATTTCCGAATGAGGATGGCTCAATTTTTTCTTCTGTGAAGGATATCACAATCGATGAGCCTTATGATTCACGGTATCATGTTTTTTTTTACACACATCAAATGCAATAACTAGTACTGTGGCTCACTAATAACTGATTGCAGTAATTTATTAATTTATGCTGCTATTTTCCGCTAAAGATATGGGATTTTTAATAAAATCCTGACTATACAATGTCTTTTACTATTTACACATTCAAAAGAACTGAACCGCTACAGCGAGTCCGAGGAAATAAACCTTCTGGAATGTTCTCTTCTTCATAATAGGAGATAGTTCCAAACTTGAGTTTTCTCTCAAAATTTGATTATATTAGTTTCATTCTCTCTTTCTCAAAAAAAATCATTTTTTCATGTCTGGCCCTACAAATAATAAATGTAATACAGGATTGCGTAATTTTACTCTGGTGAAAATGGCGTTTGAGTAGTAGCATTGCGAACAAGCTGATCTATCAACTCATATCTACAAACGTTAGTGTCTTGGAATTAAAGCTGAAAAATTCAGGACTCTACTCACAGAGTAAAAGTAACTGCGCTTCCTCCAACAACTTTGAAGAAGCGAGGCAAGGATCCAACCCAGAAAACTGAAAATCCCTCTTCAATGAATATTTTGTAAGCAGTACGAGGCGTCGATCTATAAACTGACCGGGCGTTAATAGACTGCATTCTAGTTTTGACAAGATCAATGGGCTGAGTTGCAACGACAACGGCTACACCTGACATAAATCCTGCAAAAAGAGCTTTGTAAGACGGCATGGGCTCATTTGAATTAGGATGTATAGCGAGCTTCACGGCGTTATATGTAGTGAACTGAACAGTTGAGTAAGTTAGTTGTCGAAAGATGGTTGGAGCAAATCCCTGGCCAAATGCCCGTAATCCGCGTTCAGCGTACATTGACCTCACGTTTCCAAAAAAAGATTTAATTGAGAGATCAATTGGAAATACGGGAATTTTAGTTTGGCCAGTGCCCAAAGACACAGGGCTAGAAATGGGCCTAACAGCTCTTGGTCTCACACTCGTATGTTTCTGATGGGGATGAAGTTTGACAGATGTTTTGTTACCTGATATTGCATTGCTGACGTGAGAAACAGTACTTGCAGTACTAGTGGCGGCAGAAACAGAAGATTTGGTGTGTGCTTGAATGGTCTGAGCTCCTACAAGGGCTGCCTTTGCATTTGATTCAATGAGCTCCGAGCGAAGTGTCCGTTCAATCATGGTAGTTTTTATGCCTAGACTTATTAGCAAGCTGTCAAAGATATTACACCTATGTCTCACTTTCAAATGGAACAATTATCAGTGATTCAACAGTCCCTATACAGGTTAGCATACAATTCATGTAAAAGGTAACTGCTGTCATTATTACCTGTCATCATTCCGGCCACAACGACTTGGGGAGCAGCAACCTGTCCATTTCCATCAGTCATAAACTTTGTTGCGTAGTTATAAACAGAGTAACGCGCAAATGCTTTCAATGAATTACCAGCAATTAAGGCTGAAACTCCTCTAAATAGAACTTTACCGGGGTCAGGCATTTCGTAGGAAACGCCATTAATCCGTCTGCACAATTGAGCTTGAGTTTTTACAAACTCAAATGGATATGTCAAAAGACTCTCAACTGCAGCAGCCGATGTACCGGCAAGTGAAGCTGTCAACAGTGTCTTTTCTGTTAGATCCATGTGCTATAACTGACTCGTTAAAAACATACTTCTGCTGCACTCTGATCCTAAACACAAGCACTAGATGTTAGCAGCTAAATTACGCATCGACATATAGGCTAATTCTTACTTTCTTGGACATTGAGAAAAAATCCTGTGGCTATATATATGCTCGACTAAATGAAGGGTTTTTAAAATGAGGTTAGTTGGGTCCAGAGAAGAAAGGTAAAAATTATCACGTGAACATTTTGAGAGAGGCGTTGATTGGAACTATCGAAGCCCCATCACATTCAACATCCTTTACTCTTCCCATTTTATTTTATTTGAAAATTCACACTCAGACGTAAGATAAATAATCCAACACATAAGTCAATACAATACATTGGCATTATGAGCTATGATTCAACTTTTCTTGACAATAATGATAGCATTGATATTGCTGCTGTGAAGAGTCTTCTTACCCCAGGTCGATGTGTTTCGCCACATGAGCTCAAATCTTTTCTTGTCATGTCTCGAAAGCACTCTGACTATAGCGCGCACACTGGTATACCTCGTGCTGGGTCGTGTAACGATTACATTACGAGTACCATTTTTCCAGCTTGGCTCTCCCGTGATTATGTCTTGGACTACTGTGGATTCATTGCTGATCAGGCCGCAGAGAAGAAACTGAATCCACTCGATACTCAAAATCAAAGTGAGAAATCAAATCCCATTGACCCTAGATTGGACCCCTATGGGAACAGGGACTACGGGAGCAAACCTTCTTCCTTGGAAAACTCCATTCGCTCATGGGTAGATTATGAAAGATCTATTGAAGACATCATCCGTCAAGATACTACAAAATTTCTTCTTCGCAAGTGCGGACCATCGTTTCTTTCAATGCATTCGAATAGTACTCGGCTAGCAGCAAACCCAAGCAGCTGTAATAATAATGTATACGAAGCATTTAAGAAAGCAAACATGAAACTCTATAACGAGGACTAAAAAGCCCGCCAACGACATTCTGTACATATTAAACAAATCCAATTCACGACGAAAAACAAGACAAATAAATTATAACAGCAAAAACTTTTGTTCCTAAAATTCTAGTAAAAGTATCCAAGGATCTTTCCAGCAACATGCTTGCGGCGCGCCTCCTCGTGGTCCATAATGCCAGCGGAGGTAGTCAGAATAATAAAGCCAAATTGTCTAGACGGTAAAAGATTGGTAACCCACTTTTCGATATCTCCAATGCGGATATTGAAGCGAGGAGAAATCACACCAGCTTTGTTAAGACGCCCGTTGAGTTGAACAACAATCTTACCAGATCGATGGTCATCAACATATTCAAAATCGTCGATATATCCGTGTGATTGCATGACGGACAAAAATTTAATGATAACCTTGGAAGATGGTCTCAACAATACTTGTCTCTTGCCAGTCTTTTCAGCATTTGAAATAGCTTGAAGAGCATCAGCGAGTACAGATGAGCGGGTCATTTTTAATCAAAATAAATACTAGGATAACGTTAGTCATTGAGTAATGTGAGTTTAAGGCTACAATTATAGGGCGGTCATGGAGCAGTCTGAGTGTCCGAAGAACGCAATTGTTCCCGGATTCATGCTGCAAATGCTGGATAATATAGGTGTATCGCTGTAATCTTAGATTTCCCACTACCAAGAGAAACAGCGAGACCAATATCATATATGACTTACTATTCAAAATCGCGAGAAAAACAAAGTTTTTAGAACAAGACGTGGTTAGCTGTAAGAATGAAGGGAGAAAGTGAAAATTTTTAGGTTGATTTGAATTTTCAACCCCTAATGTTCTGTATGTTCTGTAATATTACTAGAGTTAGGTTTTGGCAGTATATTTGAGACCAGTTAATTTTCTAGTTGATTCACAGAATGGCTTTTTGTTGATGCAAGTTGAATTCGCTGGGCTTTGCATTCAATTTGAAAGGAATCAACATTTTCAATTGTATTTTGTATTCTCGTATACTGGGCGTTCACTGACAGCCGTTTGATATACTAGACTTGTGCAAACCTAGAAGAATTAGAAACAAGGAATATATTTATGGTATAGTACTTCAGCGTTGCACGAATATTTGTTTGATTTTCCAGTGCAGTTACTTAGATCAAACTAATGGGCTGTATTTTTGGGATGTGCTAAAACTTAAATGCTTTTCTTGACATGGAATTATTTTCTTGAAATTCAGGATTGCTGAAAGGCTTGGTAGTTTAAACTCAATAAATTTCTCTCAAGTCTACCAAATTAAAATTGTAAGCCTCAATAGCGACTCAATCTTTGAAAAAAGAGTTATTCTCCACCTTATTAACAAAGCTCGAACTATTTATTCTCCGCTTATCTATTTCTACGTCTTTTGTCCGTTCGTCACCACTCGCTTCTCTGAAACCTTTTTGCCTGATAATGTTCATTAGCCCGGAACTTGGCTAGATAGATATCTGTCTGCTGTCCAACATATTCCTCCTATCTCCCATAATATGAATAGATCTTTAGAAAATTCCTTAGACTGCTTTTGAAACAAACCACTAAGTGAAAGTACCAAGGAATAGAGCTTTTCTTTGAGGCATAAATATTTTGCTTTCCTTGCGTTATACTTGTCAAAAAAGCTGTTGTTTTTAAATAATTCATCCTCAAATTTAATATATAGGAAATATAGTCTGAAAGTCACATAAATCCATTCCGCCATTAGGTAAATAATAATAAAAAAAACAAATATCAGCAATAGTCTATAAGTCACATAGGCGATTTAATATGCAACATAGAATCACTTGTTTTTTCCGGTTTTTTTTATATCATTTTTTTTTTTTTTTTTTTTTCATTTCAATGCACTCTTCAACTTCAAACATTAAATTAAATTTAGATTTGCTTAATATAAAGCGTACAGACAATTAATGGTGATAAATTGAAATGCTAGTCTACGGTATGTCATATCGCTTATTCTAATTTTTGTTAAACCGGGTTATAACAATGGTAACTTTAACGCAAATGCAGTTGACTTCCATGCTTGTTATCATCTTTAGGATTTTTATTTCGACTAACTTTTCTGTTGACATTTTAATTCTAAAGTCCTGTTGAGAAGTAATTTGGCCAATCATGAAGAGTTATGTGCGAAAAGGTGAAAAAAAAGTACTAATCTAAGCAGTCTGCTAACTACAATGTTTTGTTTTTTTGGTAATGTTTCGTACCTGTCAAGATAATAGCAAAATTTTGATCGTGCTTTTAAAACTTATGGTGAAAAAAAAGTATGTTATCACAATGGCTTTCATTGTTCTGATATGCCAAAATTCTAAGACCAGTCTATGGAACTAAACTTCCAAGCTTATATTTTCGCAAAATGAAGCCGCTTGAAGCCTCCGAGTATAAATTGCTTTACTTCAAATTGAGCCATTTGAAATGTTTACCGTATATCAGTTTATTGTCCTTTGTAAATTGTATTACCCGAAAAAAAGACAATAAAAAACAAAAGAAGACATTATTGTAACTATTTGTCTAACTCAGATCTCCTGCAAGATGCAATTGAATTGCACTATGAAATGGTAACTATCAAATGAGCAATGGTGCTAGATTTAATCCAAGAGCACATGAGAACCAATATTTGCAAAAAATGAAACTACTGATTTTAAGCTAAAACATGGTTACAAGCCTCGCTTGAACGACAAACGCGATAGTTCGTGAAATGGAGGTAGTAATGAAATTCCTTTCGAATCTAGAGCATTTGCAGGAGCTACTGAATTCAAGTCAGAACATAGTCGCATGCCCCACTATGGCGACAAACCTTATTATGGAGATAATCCTGATATTGAATTTGAAATGCTTCTCATCTTGTAGGCAGTAAATATCCCTGCTAACTTTGGTACAAGCTGGTCAGTGAAATCTTTATATAAATAGCCTCTGTCTTCTTAAATCCAAGATGACTGTCAGTATGGTTCTTGCTGCTAGGACCTGAACTTGCTGAAAGTGGAATTGTTGAAGCTCTTTGTAATGATATAGAATAACGTAAAATGCTGACACCTTTTACTTCACGTAACACTATAACTGTAATAGTTTTGACTCATTATTTTCTAAAATTCTAGAAGTGAAAGTGTGGATATCATGCTTCCAATTCCAAATGAAATGCTTTAAAAGATTTACTATGAAATAGACTGTAATTTTACTAAAAAAAAAAAAATACCATGGTCTAGATTACATTAGTCTGTGGCATGCCAACAAATGTCCACCAACCTCAGAACATTTAATGCAGAATTGTAATAATTTTTTCATAAACTGTGAATACGATACCACCACTTAGGACCAATCGGCCCAATCGAGGGGTGGCTCCTTTCCAAAAAGTCACTAAACCTTCTTCCTTGAAGACTCTGTAGAAACAATGTAATGTACCGCGGTATTCGCTTTTGGCCGCCAAGCTTTGCATTCTGGTCTTGACAGTATCAAGAGGCATGGTTGTGTAAACTGTAATAATTCCAGCAATTGCACCGACAGCAAAAGTTTCAATGGAAGATAAAGGGGCGTTCGGATCTGGCTTGGATTGCTGAATAACTGTCTTCATAGCATTATAAGACCCAAGGCGGACGCTTTGATTGGCAGCCTGACGCATGGTAACAGGTACTACGCCTCTATAAATTCCAGTAATACCCTTATCTCGAATTAATCTAGATGTACCACTTATAAGGCCTTGATATTTGGGTTTTGCAGATTGCCTGTCGTCGATCATAGCGGTCTTGATAGTCTCAAATGGAGTAACTGCAATGACAGATTCAAGAACACCAGCACCAAGGCCAGCAATAACTCCTCTGGTTTTAGTGAGTTCGCCGTTCTCGTCTCGCAAAGCTTGTTTAATGGAGTCAAACCCCAAAAAGCGTACACCTGCCTTGACCGTATTTCCAATAACGAAAGCGCCACATCCGGTGTATACAGCAGTAATACCTTGTACTTTGGCAGTGTTTGCTATAAGCTTGAGAGGATTTCGTGATGCCTGAAAATATTAGTACAAAGACCCTTCGCTTGTGAGTTAACTTCATCTGTCTTACCGTAGAGGACTTATCGACAAGCTGGAGTCTAGTTTTAGCAAATTCAAAAGGATACTACTAATTGTTAATTGAAAAGGAAATCAGCTGTTAAAAGTCAATACATACCGTGATCACGCCTTCTATGGCTCCCGCACTTCCTCCAGCAATGAAGGATTTCCATGCTTCAGGCTAACAAAATATTAGTTACGCAACTCAATAGTTTCTTAGAATGCACACCTTTTTGGTTTCAGTATTAGTGGTCATCTTGATTTTCTTAATTCACTTGGATTTTCAGTTTCTTGAAAAGATCAAAGAGTGAGATTAAAAGAGGTCCTGACTCTTTTCGAGGAGAGTTGACTTAAAGATATCCTTATGAGCTATGTATATACCAACATTTCGTGGAAAAAGATAATACATGCTCAATTTTTGGCACGAAGCCGATATCGCAAAATTATAAATATGCTTATAAAAACCACAATATCCGAAACTATCTTCTAGCATACGCAGTATAATTGGGACTGCAAAGTAACTATTATCACATTGGGAAAACGAAAAATCACGACTCCCAAAAGTGTATGCCCATATTACACACGTATCTCTGACGATACACCTCTTGCTTTCTAAGATGCCTGACGTTTCTTCAAGTTCGCACGTGGCACCCCACGCAGATGAAATTACATCTGTTGTGGTTGAAACCGGATCCTCTTGGACGCGTGTCGGCTATTCTGGTGAGGGCCTACCGCGCCATATTTTTCCGACGCGATACGGCAAAGACAGCAACAACAATTACTATATTGGGAATGAGAGAGTCAACGAGTTTACGCCTGGGAAGGAAATTTACAGTCCATTGATTGATGGTATTGTTCAGGATTGGGATGCTATGTCACGGATTTGGAGATACGCGTTTGAAGAAGAGCTTCAGTCTGATCCCTCAGAAACTCCTTTAGCTACAGTTGAACAGCCGTGGAACCCCATAAGTAACAAAGTCAAGGCGGCTGAGGTTGCGTTCGAGGATCTTCAAGTCCCTCTATTTTCCCTGATAAAGTCACCGCTTTGTGCTGCGTATAATTCCGAACTTCCTACAGCATTAATTGTGGACATTGGCAGTGCTATAAGCAGCGTTACGCCCGTTGTTGACGGTAATATATTGATTAAAAATGCTCTGCATACGCGATTTGCAGGCGATTTTGCAACCTTTCACATCATGAACTTCTTCAAGTCTCGGAACATTCCAGTCAACCCAGAATATTTAGTGAAGAATAAAGTACCGCTAGAATCTAACACGTTTCCTGAGCCAGAGAATTTCCGTGAGTTGCAAGGAGTGACTGAAAGCTTTAATGCGTTTCAAACAGAGCGCGTTATTGAAGAATTTAAGGAAACGACATCGTATGTGAGTGATGTACCATTTGCACCGACCTCAGTTTTGGGCCGCATTACTCGACCTTTTGAATTTCCGGATGGGTACAATCTTTCTTTTGGTCCAGAGCGATTGGCCACAGTTGAACCTCTTTTTAAGCCTACGCAGTACCCTCTTCCTAATGTTGTTCTTGCTGATGGTTCTTCAGGAATTGTGGATCTAATTACTCTAGGTCTTGCAAATATTCCCCTAGAAGTTCAGTCTTATTTATTGAACAACATTATTCTTACTGGTGGTACATCTTTAGTACAAGGACTTACTACTCGTCTGACTAACGATCTCGTTTCTTTGTACCCGACTATGAAGGTTCGTGTGCTCACGCAGAACAGCCCGCTTGCTCAAAAGTGTACAACTTGGACCGGTGCTAGTATTTTAGCTAGCATGGGCCATTTCGAACAGTCTTGGGTTTCCAAACAAGAATACGAGGAGTTTGGAGCTGACGTTGTTGAAAAAAGATTTAAGTAACTTCACATAAGCAATAAATATATTTATTAAGAAATCTATGATTAAGAAACTTTTATTGTAAAGTAACAAAAGAATTTATAATATGCAATCTTAATTAATGGAATAATGCAGTGAGGTTCAAGAAAAACTCGTTGGTATGGATTCTTTTTTCTGCCTCAATATATATAAATTCTCGGTTAAGGAGGGGGTTAGCTAAAGCTAGCAGCATAGCATTTTATGATTGGAAACTTGTATAGGTTGGCGACAAAAGTTTTTGGAGGAGGTTACATGTCTCGTATTCATAACTTTAGTCGACCTTGTCAAAAGACTCGCCCTCAACGAGATCGGGAATATCCTCATCCTCGGCCTCCTTGGAACCAACGTTACCGAGGGCACCAGACTTGGCAAGCTGCTCAGCGTAA
>JAKVQY010000087.1:0-28558 GCA_030463045.1 Geotrichum macrosporum | reverse complement strand
AGGGTGTTTTTGGGTTTAAAGAGGAATTTAATGGGGGGGGGAAATTTTAAAAAAAAAAAAAAAAATAACCAACAATATAGAAAAAAAAAAAAAAAGCAAAAAAAAAATAAGAAAAAAAAAAAAAAAAAAAAAAAAAAAAATTAATAAGAATAAGAATAATAATGGAAAATTTAATGGTGAATGAAATATTACAAAAACAAAGAGGGAGAAGAAATTTTTCAGTTTGAATTTTATTTTGAATCTTGTTTACCTCAAGACATTGGACCTTCTTTGCTTTGGAGTGTTGAGTTTTGAAGCTTTGTGTGCGTCTGAACTGTTGTTTTTAGTGTTGTTGTGTCAAGTTCAACAGGCCCAAAAATGGAGGTGGTGCAAATTTATTAATTCTAATTTAATTCTAAATAATTAGTAATAATTAGTAATCATTTGTCATAATACAATGCTATTGGTAATCATGACTAACATAATATGTCATGTGATGCCAGGCATCTTTATCAGCAACCCGCTTTCTCTCCCTCGATACGGTCCAACTGAACCCATATGGTTCAGCATTTCTCAATTCCTCAACCTCAGCACTAAAATAAAACCTCCTCTCCCTCTGTTTCGAGACTCGGCAATACCATTCATCGCATACTCGCACCCGGGTCCTCTGATACAACAACTCTTTGGATAGCAGCTGTCCCCTTTTGATGCAACTATGAACCATAGCAACAACACCACCTTGAACTCAATCCCAAATACCTCGCCGAACGCCACCTCTACCAGTACATTCTTCAGGCGCAGAAATATTTTCTCTCCCCTTAGCAATCTACGTCTTAGGCGAAATAGCTCCTCCGCAATGTCTAATACAAACAATACCCCAAACTCCTTCAGTATCAATGACAATCCAGATAGCCAGGACCAAAATCAAAACCAAATCTTGGACAATGCGCATTGTCCATCCTCCTCGTCATCTTCCATTTCCGCCCTAAATCGAAGACGTCGAAGAACCCTTTCAGAAGACTGCTCAAGTGCTTCCGAATCAAAGAGACGCTCACGGTTCTCTCCAGCGTCTCTGCGATCCCGCCTATCTCAAATGGGCTCTTCTGTCTTATCTTCCATACTTCCTGACCGTTCCATTACAAGTCCCTCCTCTCAACCTGACACAGTACACCTTCCTCCCCAAACTCCTTCTTCTTCGTCTTCTAGTTATCCAAATTCTGCATTAATAAACCACAATTTAGATCTTCAAACTCAGGCTTCCACTCCCCGTACTTCCAGTGATGTCTCCCTTTCTTCCCTGCCTGATACCTCTTCACTCAGAAACTCTCACCAGTCTCTAGGCCTACACACATCTACCCACTATCCCTTTCCAAGGGCTTCTACCTCCTCCTCATCTTCTTCTCTCGGCTTATCCAATTCTTCTCCACACACCATACATAGGCCCTCAAGCAGGTTTTTTCCAACTCGCCGTCACTCCACCATTTCGCCCCCTCCAATTTCTAGTATATTTGGAAGAGGTCGCACTGACGATGGAAATCCCCAAAGGCCTACACGCCCCTCCAGTAATTCTCCAAGAGACTCCGCCATGGAAGATCAAGCCGCCGTGCTGGCTCGCTTGCTTGCAATTGCCGCAACTGCAACTGCCTCTTCCTTGGTTGACAGCGGCCGGTCAAGAGGCGCTAGTCCATTTACCAGATTGAACCCTTCATCCCGAGGCTCAAGTACTGCCCCTACATCATTTTCCAACTCCAATTCTGAAACCTCCTTTGATGGGTTCTTAGCTGGCCTCCGCAGCGGCCTTCTGGCAACAGAGCTATCCAACTCTCTTCATAATGCTAACCGTGCTACTCCTCGCCGCGCTATGAACTTCTTTCGCATGTTCCGTTTTACGCCTTCAGAATCATCTAGCCCCTCTGAGCCGAGTCTCATTCCCATATTGATAGTTGGGGTCCGTGCCGTAGAAAACAATGAGCGGTCAGGAGACTCTGCTACGTCTCAGAATACGACTTCTCGTGATTCTGATGAAACCAGCCCATTGCTAAGCATGTTTGATAATGACACACCAGATCCCCAAGAGTCAGATGAAAGCTCCCCGCCATGGTCCTCGCGGCCAACATCTACCCCAAGGCCTAGATCTCCATCAAATAGAACTAGTGATATTCTCATGGATGCTCTCAATGAGCGTTATGGAGACCAAGAAACTGAGCCAGATTCCCAACCTGCAGAGACTTCGTCCCGGCAGTCTTGGATTGTCTACGTGTTTGGAGGCACTTATCCCGAAAACCACCCCATCATTATGGCTCCTACGTTATTTTCAGATGACCCATCCTACGAAGACCTTTTAGTTTTAGAGTCCTTTATGGGCCAGGTTAAACCCCCTGTTGCTACCGCAGATGAAGTCGAAAACTCAGGCGGCCTATTTAAAGTTGGAATCCCAGCCGCAGACGGCATTGTTACCATTCCGGAAGGTAGATGTTTAATCTGCTTGAACGATTACGACCAAGGTGATGTCTGCCGAAAACTTGGCAAATGCAACCACATGTTCCATCGTGAGTGTATCGATGAATGGCTCATAACTGGGCGTAATTCTTGTCCTCTTTGTCGTGGGCAAGGTGTTATCAAGTCAGACGAATCTTCTCAACCTACCCCTTCAACTGCTACAGTATTGCCATCTTTTCCATAATAAGGGGTTTCTTCCGTTGTTGTTTTGACTTGAATTGATCATGGAGTACATTTATCTCTACTATTGACTGATACAGTATATACAGGTATAGCATCAACCAATGATATTTAGTGAAGTGATGTTGTCTTCTACTTTTCTTTTTATATGAATCCATCTGCAATAATGCTGCATGGAAGGCTTTTTTTTTTAACGCAACGACTCAAAGAGGAGATTGTATGATATCGAAGTAATTATAAATCAAGGTTCAGGAAAAATGTGGAGGTCTCATCAGCAGTGCTGCTCTATTCTTTAATTTTTTTTTTTTTTCATGAATTTCTTTTCTCGAGCTTGTCTTGCTTCTTCAGTTGTTGTGTATGTGTGTTTTGAATCAAAATGGAGCGTTTTGCTATTATTGCTCCATTGAAGTCCCAGGAAGTTTCAACAGAAGAGGATGAGGGATATGGCCTAATGGAAGGCGATTCTTAACCAAAGTAAGTTGATGGTAAATCTGTCTGTCACGTTGGGTGCCGGGTTCGATCTGGGATGATCACGGTCTGCCTATAGGGTGAAGACAACAATGCGAAAAACAGGATCCTGATCGATCCTGCGGGGACCAACAGGCGGCCCAGAAGGGCCGGGTTTGGGAGAGTAAGTTTTACCCCGTGGTAGATTTCGACTGACACAACGAAGTAGCAACCTAAATAACCCCGGGAAGAAGAAACAAGCACCATGGCGCTACCCAGGATCTTACCTATAATACTGGTATGGTACGGACCCGAAGTAGAATATGGGAAGATGATTGACTATATAACTATGATAGACCTAACATGACTAAGAGTAAGAATAAAAAAGGTACATCATCATCATCATCATCATCATCATCATGTTCATATATGAAGATCAATAGAGCAACGGTTAGTATAATGTTAAAATAGGTATCCAATGGGGCATTTGGCAAATAAAGCAAATGGAACGGAAAAAAGTCCATCTTAATTTCTTGATAATTTTAGTGGGATGACAATCAATTTTTAAATACTAAAATTTTTAGAAATCAAATCTAGTTTCAAATATCAAAATACAACTCCGAAAGAAACATTTCTTATTACTTTTCAATATCATTGCATTGCAATCATATAACACTACTAAAAGTTGCAACCTCTACATTCAGCTAGCCATCGACGGTAGCCAGCAGAATGAAAAGCTATAAAGTATGCAAACAGTTGGAGTTGCTATCACGTTTTGAGAAAACCAAATTATGTTCTTACTTCATAGAAAAAAAAAGCATTTGGAATTAAGCGATTTTGACGCAAAAAAATGTAACGCAATATTAACAGTGAGAGACTTGTGCAAAAAAATGAGAAGGAAACTTTATATAAAAACTATGCTCAAGAGTTTGCCAAAGTTTATTCCCCAACTAACACCGCACTAAGGCATGGGTGTGTTTGCATTGGACTAGTAGTAGATCGAAGGCCCTTCTTACACGCGAGTAATAAACTAATAGTTGCTCAGTTGAGGTAAGGTTTAGAAGTTTCGACTGCCTTCTGATCTTGATGTAAGTTGGCAGCTTTATGCATCGGTAGGCATCAGACCTTAAACTTGAATGCCTTGGAGCGCAATATATTATGCCAAATGGCATATATGCTACTAGTAACAGTCAAATCTAAAACTTCGCATCATAGTTCCAGTGCTGCTAACTGAATTTTTTGAGACGCAGGTTTCAGTTTTTAAAATATTTGGTAGAGAACAGTAGTACGTAAAATATTTTGAATAGATGTGGAAGTGACCTATGGAACACTATTTTATTCATTTGCCCTTCAGGCCGAAATACTACTGGTATGAAACATTTTGAAAAAAACTTGAGCTCCTAGTTTTTTGAACATGATTAATTTTTTATTTTTATATTTATAGTTTTTAGTATGCACATTTTGGTATATGACAGATGTTAGAAATTGGCACAAGTCTTACCTCATATTTTGTAAAGACTATATCCGAAACCCTCCATATTCTTTACATGCCCCTTCATATAAGGCAAACTTAGTATCTTAGCCGTGTGCTAAATCATCGTGCATGTGTGGTACCAAATCTTTTGCTTCATGAGTACATGCCAATTAATTCAATCCAACGCCCAAAGTCTGATTGACTTTAATTTGTATTTAGCGCAACGCTTCATAAACTCTGTCTTTTGCGATCATAACCTGAATCGAATCGTGAAACACTGTAAAACCTTTTAATTAAATGCGTGGGCTGCAAGATCTGCCTGGCTTCATATTACATACTCAATTTTACTCAGTGTGAAGGATTTTGTTTGAAATTTAAAAGTTGTATGTGAACTGCTCTCCAAGCCTGCTTAAACCAAAATCATGTGAAGTTTTTTAAATAAAATAATACAGTCTTAGAAAAGTTACTTTTATTTCAGCAAGCATAGTTATTGGATTAAATGAATCGGAGTAGTCTGAATTTTAAAGGCAAAAGTTATCGAAAAATTTATTTAATAAAAGCTTTTATAAATTTTGTTAAAAGTAATATTTCAATTTCTAAAGGACAGTATTTGTGAAACTAAAGAGTTTCTATCTAGGTGAAATCACAGAAGATGTGTAAGTATTTTAGGCTGAAAAACTCAACGCATGCAAGGCAGATATAGTAATGTTGAGAAATCAGTATAATAGAGAAGTTTATCTATAAATCATGCGTCTTTCTTTATTGCAGATAATTCTTGGTATGCTAGTGCAGCAACTATTTCTTTTAAGAAAAAAATTCATATCAGCTTATTCTAATTCTTTTGATAAAATTACGCAAAAAAACAGTCGTAGTTTTTACTATGTTTGTTCAGAAAAGAAATTGACTGAAAACGTGCGCAAATGAATCCTTATTGCTTTCTGCCACTGCAAATCGCGCTCCGAATAAAATATGACCGACTTAGCTTAACACACAAGCCAAATTGACCACCGTTTGTTCTTAGTCTACATCAAAACTGATGCAAATTCAAATAGAAGTTCTAGAAGCCAATCATTAGTGCGCAAATACTTTAATTTCTTTTTTATTAGTCTGCCTACAGAAGTCTCTCTATGGTAACATTCTCGCTTCAAAAATAGATGAGATTTTAGTAAAAGATCTGAGACATAGGATTAAGAAAACCCTAAGTGAATATAAGAAAATAATAAGTACTTCATGTAGTACCACTTCGGGATAGGGAATTATTTTCAATTTGGGTACTATGGTATGTGCATGAATAATTGAATACAAAATAGACACACAGAAATTTACACAGTTTTAAAGCCTAATTGACAGTGGAGACGTATACTTGCTTGTAGCGCATTTTAGTCTAGATTTTTATCTCTAATCCTGCAACCGATGAGCACTTAAGCTTGAACGGCGGATCAAATATCTACGAACTGTGCATAATGATGTGTTTTTCAGAAGTAAACTTGCGCTTGAGCCAAATGCGATTACACCCATACGGTATGGCGTTATTGTACATAAACGTCTAGAAAAAATAAAACTCTATTACTCCGCGAAATACTTTACCTCTGTAGAGATTAATTGTTTAGCCTTCCGTCGAGTGTCAGAAATTACGTGGTATAATTTGTGTACATTGTAGTTAGTCTATCTAACTAAAGTATATCAAATTTAGCCTAGCTACGGTTGAGCAGAAGTTTGTATATTGCAAGAAGTTTAATTTGAACAACATACCATAAGGCAAGTTTTGCGTCTACACAAGTGACTTCATAAGAGTAAGACATTCCTTTCTTTTGCTGAACTCATTATTATGCAAGAAGGGGTACCACGAAAATCTTTTGCTGCCTTTAGAACACGAGAGACAAACGACATTCTGTAGTAGATAGCTATATTTGAAGACATTTTACAACGAATATGATAAACAATGACTAGTGTTTCAATAATTGTAGCGCCTCAACCTTTATACAGGCGGCCAAAACCAATACCGTCTGATACATGCTTATATCTCGGAAAATGTTTGGATGCAGGTTTTGCTTAACCAAAAATAGTTTAGCACAGTGAATATAACAAGTCGAATTATTTATTTTTTAATATGGCATTGAGAGATAACTGGTGAAATATTTGAGGTAGAATTCAAGAAATATGTGAATAGCTATGAGAAAGTATTATTATTATTTCTTCCTGAAGGCATTATATTGTAGAATGTATCACGTCTTAGAAGTGTCTTGCTGGTTAGGAGAAACGAAACTAAAAGAGCAACAGTATTTCAGCCCCTGAAAAAAATATACTTAATGACTTTTTGCTTGAGAAACAGTTTTTTCTGACATGTAGTTGTTTGCCAAGGTTTGTGACTCGGACACAGCTCAAAAAATCCTTAACCAAAGAGTATTTTGATCAGTAAAAACTTGCGTTATTCGATTTCTTATATTCAAGACCTGAAGTCTTTGAATTTTCCTCATTTGTTTTTGTGTTAGAATTATGTTTTGTATGCGTATGTGTGAATGGATATCTACATGGAATATGCATGCATTCGTCCTTATTTAGCTTAAGGAACATTTAACCTTTGACAGGAAAAGAAACCAGAATCCATTAAGCATGTCTATATAATGCCATTATTTTTTTAAGAACGAAAAAAAGACAAGGAATTAAAAAGATGCTTTGGCATCTGGATGAGAATTGCCGTGAGGCTCATGAATTTTTCAGAAAATTTTAGCTGGATCTCGTTTACAAAACCGATTTCACCTACGTTTCTTTTTTAAAGCTTATATTCTATTTCTGGATTTCACCACTATCAGCAATGTTGAAGCAAAAAGAAAGTTTATAGAAAGAATTATTTTCATTATTTTTGTTATTTTAATATAACACTCTTTCAAATTTAATATATAGCAAATATAGTCTGTGTAAAAGATTATAGAAATATTATTTGTGAAAGAAACTAAATGGCGAAAAGTACTTGGATAAATGTAACTTAAAGTGAAGTTTAGTTAACCTCTTCGCTTTTCGTCTATTAAAGAGACACTAATATCCTTTTTAGCTTATCATATTGTCTTAGTATCGTTTTAAATCATTTTTACCCTTGCGTCACTAAAGGAAAGACATCTATACTTTTTTGATGGGACCATTCGCAAAGCGAGCTGCACAGGCTTTCTTTAGTTTTCTTTTCTTTTCACTAAATTTTCCTATATATACCTTTCCCTTTGCTTCACCTCTTTGCCAATTTTTCTGCTTTTCTCATCTTAGTCACTCATTTTTATTATCCCTTTCTGTCTCTCATTTATTACCTTTTCATTACACTCCCTTATAAAAGGCCACTGATGTCTTTGAATGAAACTCCTACATATTTGTAATTGTGCGACAATATTCTTCCCCCCCTATCACTTGCCCAAAATAAAGCACAGCTCAAGGATTTTTCAAATATTCACTATTATTACAAGACAACACTTGCTAAAGCAGGACGTAATATATGTCAAGATAAATGGGCAACCAAATCCGATCAACCGCGACTACTCTAAAACCGGCTTTTCTTACTCTCCAACTTGACGCAACTCCTCCAACTCTAAGCAAGTTCAAGACACCGCATAGTAAATTCTATATTGGCCGGTTTACAACCTTTTAAGTCAAATTTTTCACATTGAGCGCGCGTGATTATTTCTTCACAAAAAGTGTCTTACATTTGTGCTCGATCTGTGAAAAAAAAAATATTTAAGTTTATTCTATTTCTCTCGATTTCAAATATACGTACTGCCAAACAACATTTGCTCCAACCCAGTATTCTGCGCCAATTCTTGCCCTATTGCTTTTTCGACATTTGCTCAACTTTTCTCCATTTTTAACGCGCTTTTGTTTCTTGTTCTTTTTCAACCCAGTTCCTTTAACAATCACAAGGAAAAGAAAGGGAACTAGTAAAAGACACATTTAGCAAAAGTAAGCGTGAGTTACATTTAGGCTTATGAACCGGCCAGGAAATCTGCCATCTCATCTTGAACATCAGCAAAGTAGGGGAGGGGTTCCGCAGACAGCATTTTCAACATCGACACAATTCCCAAGAGACAACACCCATCAGACAAATAAGTAAGTAAATTGGGAAATTTGACCAGTGTAAAAATTAAAATGAAATTACATCTTTACAAAAACCTGGGCTAACTTAATTGATTTACAAACAGTTTTGATTACATACGACTGATTATTCGTCAACAACCTCAGCTCAGTAAATGCACAATAACTAGAGATAAAGGTATAGAAGACAGTTATTGTCTATCACAAATTCTAACACCTTTGCTTAGGAGGATTGTTTGAGCGAAAATCTATCAATCCGCCCCCCATTGTCCAAATCATAGTAGAAGACAACGACATACATCAAATGTGGTTAAATGAGAGATCTTTTTTCATGATAAGCTGTTTGTATGATGCGCACCTTAATCAACTTGCAGTAACTACTAGAAAAGAAACAAGAGATCTCGATGAATCCGAGTCTTTAACAATAGGTTCTACTACATCATCTCTTCAAAAAGTTCAAGAAAACAATAGAGGTAAGATATTTTGTAAACAAATTATTTTTCTAACACATTTAGACATTGGACTTTTTGTATTCGGCGATATATCTGTTCGAGAAGAAGGCCAATTTCGATTACGCTTTGATTTGTTTGAGTATTTGTGAGTTCATTTTTTAAACTTGGCAATGGCATTTTTCTAACCTTTGATGTCGGATTGGAGAGCTAAACTTTAGGGAAAGAAGGTATTAGTAGATCCCAACTTGATATTTATCTTATGATACTGTCAGATTTGTTGAAAATAATGTTATATCTGGGAAACCCTTTCGCCGCAACTTTACCTTCTTTCCCTGCCAAAGTGCTCAGTTTAGTTTTTAATTGCGTGTTTCTCTATGTGCTTTTTTTCGTACCAAGTTTTGTTTACATCTTGTCTTCGAGGTGGAATATTAACACACTGAAGGCAAGTGGTTTTTTGCTTGCTTGCAAAAGAACAATTTAACAAACGTGGGGCGAAGGGATGTCGTACATTGAAAAGATTAGCACTGCAATAAAGCTCCAGTCCTAGACTAAAACTAGTGGCTCAAATGTTTTTTACATCAAGTCAATTGTTTCTGATACTTTTACTGTTTATTCTGCCAAGCAGTATCCTGGATCACTACCTTCAACACAGCTTTCACAATTGATATCCGATCAGGGAATACGACTAAGACTTAGAAAAGAATTGAAGAGGTCAAAAAAGTAAGTAACACTATCTTGCATATAATCTTCTAACGTTCTTTGCTAGTAAACAAGTAACTCCGTCCAAAGGTTCAACATTAACGCCAGGATATGCCTCACTTGGACCTTCTTCGGCACAAGCAGGTCATAGTATACCTGTAAGTCAACTGCAACATAAAGAGTCAGCGCAGGAGCAACAGCAGCAATCTCAAAGCTTGCGCCATAGAGAAGCACTTGATATTACACGATCTCCAATTCAATTCCATCAACCTCATCCACCGTTGCAACATGTGATAGATCCAGGACTTTCGCCAAGTCAAGGGCGTGGCTACTATTTAGATACAGGAAGGTACCCACAACTAGCACCACCGATGCGATATGAAAACCAACCAGATTTCACACAACAGCAACAGCAACAGCAACAATATCAATTTCCCCCACCTCGGCATCCACAGCAGCATCAGCCGCTTCCACCGCCATCTTACTCTACACATATTTCACAAGTGCAACCAGTTTTTCCTAGTCCGTATGACTTGGAACGAAGGTCATCCTTTCAATCTTCCAGCCAACACCAACAGCAACAGCAACAGTCGCCTTACTTTTCTTCTCAACCTTCACAGATACAACAATTACAACGCGAATCTTCTCCTTATACTTCAATGGTTCCTTCTGCCCAAGAATTGCACAGAAAAGGCTCTGCGTCTCATCAAAGTCATGGAAGAACTCGAAGTGGACAAATACAGCTTACAGGTCGTTCGCACCCATATGGAAGTAGTTCGGGTATGGTACCAGTTACTAATGGATGGTCGCATGTTGGACCATCCTCTTCGGAATCCGTGTCCTTACGTGGTGTTTCTAGACCTTCATCGCAATATGACGTTTCTCTTTACCGACAAAGTGAGCTTCAAAGAGCATCAACTTTTAGTAGCAGTGGCCCCCACCACTCTAGAAGATCATCATACATTTCTTTAGACCACCGGTATCCTATGCTACCTCTACCTGGTGAGCAGTACCGCCAAAGGTCACCTGAGTCACATTCACAAGTTGGCGTAGCCCAGCGGCCAAGACCGCAGAGTACATTACTCTCATCCTATAGATCGCCCTCTCCTACTCAACGCCACAGACGTAATAATAGTAGCAGCACTATTGCGGGGCCTCCGCCTCCTCTCCGGACCCTCCCTCCGTCTAGACTTTTGGACGTCTTTTCACAGTTTCCAGAATCCGGCGGAATTCGACTACCTCCCATTCAGTTTCCAGGCAGCCCATCGCTACCTTTGCAATCCTTTCAACAGCAACAACAATCTGGACCATTGGGCACTACAGATCGTCCCCCGGATACGGCCGGTGATTATTCTTATTCATCTAGAGCATCCCCTGTAACTTCTCCACAACGCCTTCAACCGCCTGTAGCTACTAGGACAGACCCCCGGTATCGATACTCTCTCCCATCATTTACGTTTCCACCAACACAGACATCGTCGCATCAATCACAGCGCCATTCATCAGAGTCTTCAGATGAAGAAATAGATACCTAAGAAAAGAATAACATTTCACAGGGTTTCAATATTTACCTTTTTCCTCTTAGTTTTATAAAGCAATGGTCTTCAATTAATTCGTAATTTCTTTTATATGAACTTGATACAAGTCTACCTATAGCTATTATACTCTATTTTTCCAATGTCCTGGATACTGCAAAGAAGATTCATAATTCAGGTATTCATTTTTCTAGCCTTAGAGGTTCTAGTCACCACTTATATTAAATGAGCAGTAAAATGAAGAAAGACTGGAAGATGTGAGTTTAATGAACAGTTGATTTTAACCTTCCCTCCCAAATATCGAAACCCCTGCGTGGCATGAAAAATACTAGCAGTTTGATAATTCAACAACCAGAAAGAATTATTATTTTCATGTACAGTTTTTGAAAATCCGTGACATCCTTATAAGCACGGAGAAAAATAATAAACTGAAGAACCGCCACAAGTGACCTCAATTTTGAGCCAAACTTAAAATTACGTGAAGTCTCATCAGGCTCCAAGTGTCTCCAAAAGTGAGTCGTTTAGTTTTGATACTTTAGAGCTGAGCCTATGTAAAAATAATAATCGCCTGAATTGGGAAAATTAAATACAAAAATGGATACAGGTTTCAAATGGTGCTGCTTATTATAATTATTGTCTCAATGTCTCATTAGCTGTCAAAGATCTTGATTAACTAGAGATATAAGATTACAAGGCACATGAATACTCTGTCATGCACTGAGTATGGTTCCTTGGTAACAACGGCATATTGAAGTGTTTTCGACTTTATAACACAGAAATTCAAGTTGTTGAAAATGCCAATTGCTGCTTGCATTTTTGATGTAACTTTTAGGTCGCTGTCTTGAGCTTATCTAACATGTTCATTAGACTTTGTGTTGTAAAAGGTAAATTTAGCATGCAATATGTCTGCAAATATGTAATAATTTTGCTGTTCAGCAATTTTACTTTCACTTTAAACAATGGGCCATTTGAAGAATACCAAAAGAGAAATTCCAAAAGGGAATGCGGGATTCGGGTTGTCGGCTCCTTAGGGCGTATACCTTCAAAAATCAAGTTACACCCAAGGCTAGCCTAAGCGTCTCAGAACATCTCAACACTATTTTTTTTAAGTAAATAGCATTACGTGAAGATATATAATGTTATTTAGTCCTCTAAAGAAGTAGTTTACCCTATCTTTCTGTTGCATTCTCATTGTTTTTGGTTCATTTCTTCCTGTAGTCTTTTAATTTTAGAGTAGTCAATAGCCCTAAACCTAGTCTGGAAAAATAGGGATAAACATAAAAATAATCTTTCTCAAATTTAATATATATCAAACATAGTCTGAAAATAAAAATAGATAAATACATTAGAATATGATTAAACTGTGATGAAAAAATGATTTTGAGCAGATTCTCACCAGTTAACTCTCCCGACTCTAAAATGGCTCACAGCACACATATGTAATTTTTTGTACAGGCACATACCTTTAGATTTTGTGCCGGTAAAAGCGTTAAACAATTGTCTGATTTAGGAACGTAAGGAATACCCAGTGGTTGATTTAAACAGACTCAAATTCTAAGCTTTTAGAAAGTGTTTCTCATATATAGGAGGTAAATTAATTTTATGGCGATATAAAACTCAATGGCTCCATTGGCAAGTTATTCGGAAGAGACCACGAATCCATTTATTTCAATCACACAAACAATTGTTTTGTTGACATAGCAAGCAACACAGGCCAATTATGTAAGTATGCGGCATGCTACATTGTTAAATGGACATCAACAAGCTGAAGGATACCAATATTACTGTCTCTTCAGATTGAATTGTTGGTGGAGGGACTGAGAAAGTCAATTGGGTGCAATCCAAGTTCTGGAAAAGTGATTCTGGCGTGAGTAAACAGTAGAATATGAGCATTTATGTTTCTAGTTGCGGTTTGGGCCAGATAAAATTGTAACATTGCAATATCTTGAAAAAATACTAAGTTCACTTTTTTGACTCCACTCATTTTACTTTTATTTTCTGGTCTATTTTAGATCAAACTCGAGGGTCATTCAATGAAATATGAATTAATTTAAATGACAAATAGTTGCCAAAAAACTTCCAGATTTTCGAGGTAAATTCAGGGGCATGTGCCACTCCTAAGGTGTTGAAGAGTCGGTTTACTCAGAACTGATGCAGAAAAGTGGTAAATTGAACACCGAGGAAATGAGTAGACATTTTTCGTTATCGGCAATTTAGGAATAGTGCGGAAACAACAAACATCTAGTTTAAATATAATAACAGAAGTAGCAAATAAACGTTAGAATAAAGAGCTGTATTAATTAGAGGCATATTAGGAGATATTTAACAATCCGCTATGGGAAGCCTAGTACAATTAGGTTAAATAAATTCTTTGGTTAA
The DNA here is from genome assembly GCA_030463045.1 of Geotrichum macrosporum. Taxonomy (NCBI): domain Eukaryota; kingdom Fungi; phylum Ascomycota; class Dipodascomycetes; order Dipodascales; family Dipodascaceae; genus Geotrichum; species Geotrichum macrosporum. The sequence goes on along the minus strand of JAKVQY010000087.1, from coordinate 14,840 downwards.
AAAGCTTGAGTTATTGTAAAACATAGATTTCTTGCATCAAAATTTTGAGATGGGTTTTTTGTGAGAATATTGAGTATAAACCCAGTCGGGATATCGAAATAAGATGTAGCTTTGCCTGTATTTAAGTAAACGTGTTGTTATTGCAATGAGATCTATAATTATCTTTCAATTGGTGTCTGAAAAAGAATTATATGATAGAGAATAGTTGACTGTTTTCAATATTGAGTCGCACCTTTACAGATTATAATAATTTGTCTCTTGTATTATTATGTTTAGCTTATATATTTACGTCCAACGTCATTAATGACTTACTAATAACTAGCAATATCCTCCGCTATTTCTTCTTCAGTATTAAATTCATCACTTTCCTTCATCGATTCAAAGTAAACTGGCTCTTCAACATTCAAATAGTGATTAATGGCTCTGTATCTAGCTGGGCAAACTGAAAATTCTCTAACAACCATGTCTGTTTGATATTTCATTTTAGTTCGCAAAGCATTAAATGACTTTTCAGAGTCGATATGAAATAGACCACCAGGTGAAAGTACAATGGGATGAAGTCGGGTTCCAAGAAATGCATACTTGGCCTTCTTTTCAATGTACCTGTCATTTAAACGTTTCAATGGATCGGGAGTGCAACTGGGGGCACTAGTGCTACGTACAGTCACATCGTAGTATTCAACTAGGCCAGATTCATCAGTTGAGAAGTCAGCTCTCATTAGATTGCCAGGTTCAGTCTCTTCTCCAACAATTGGCTCTGAAGAAACTGTTATATTGGCACTCCGGAGCTTCCAATAATAACACTTTCTCAAATTTAATATATATTTGACACAGTATTATTTTTACTATATTCGATATATATTAAGTTTGAGAAAGTATTATGATTTCCCTGACTTTCTAGCTTTATCGCTCTCTCGAGGCTCTACTAACTACGCAACATGCGACTTTTTTATTGAGTCCGCGAAGATATTTCAAATGCTTTCTTGACACCTATAAGTTCTTCCTCTTTTAGCCTCGATGATTCACAGATGAAAAATATTATAATCAAGTCTTTTACGAGTGAACAGTTCCCAATCTTACTCGTTAAAAACAATCACATGATTTTAACATAATCCCTAATGTACAAATAAATAAATTAGTTTTAATGAATGAGTAATCAATGTATAGATAAAAGCCTGCTTAGTCGTTAATGGCGTCAACTATCTCATCAACAAGTTCTTGCGGCAGGTACTTTCGTGCCAGCATGAAAGGTGAGCTGGAATATGTAGCTCGCTGGCGCCGCATAAGCTGAAGGACATCTGCTGCATCAATAGTTTTACGCTTTGAGTGGCGGGAATAGGCCGCCAAATCAAGACCAGCTTGATGGAAAAACTCTTCAGATGCAGCTAAGATCTCCTCCAAGGCAGTGGGATGAAGCTTTCGTGAAGTCATTGAGCTTGCCAAGTCCTTAATAGTCCGCATTGGTATAGTGGATTTAGCCCTTGAAGCTCTTACTCTACTAGCAATTTCTCGGCTTGATGTTGAGCCTTCCTTAATCCCATTTTTAACAACTGACTAATTTTTCCCAACACCTACGATGCTTTGAAGTACATCCTGTGGTAAGATTGTAGGGTCCGGCCTAGTGTTAAAGAAGCTGTGATTGAATGACCCGCCTTCAATGTCTGGATTTTCATCGACCAACAGTGAGTAAGCTTCGTTATCCTCTAACGTGGCAAGGTGTTCAATGCCACGAATTTCCTTCTTTTCAACAGACTTGTTTTCTCCAAGTGAATTGGAATCTACAAGAAAGTTACTGCCTTCGCGTAGGTCCTCATCTTCAAGTATATTGTCGCGTTCAGGTGGATTTGAAATTGGGTCCATATCCCTGTCCATGTCCACAGTTCCTTCTGTTTCGCTTGCAGTTGTGTCGTCATTCGGACCATCCTCATTGATGCTAAATTGGGCAACATCATTAGGTATATGAGAAATATCAGGAATTTCGTAGTCGTCAATTTCAATTACAAAAGGATTACTATCTCTTCGCTTTTGTTCCGGTAAATCCTCAAAGTGATTTTCATTCGTATTTTCCTCCTGGTCATAGTCATCTCCATCACCTTGCGTAAGCTCAAATTCAGGAAACACCTCACTTAATCGATTTGGGGTTGGTAAATTGAAGCTCAGTCGCTCATTCTGTAAGTTTCGTGGAATTTCGATAGTCAGTTGGCTCATGTTGAGTGATTTTTCGTTTTCGTGCACATCCTCTGGTGACATACTTCTACTATGAATAATAAGATCAGCATTCTTTCGCATAGTATTTGGGGTACTACTCATTGGAGGCTTAGAGGGTGTATTAGCTTCGAGTTCTTGGATTCCATCAATACCCTTAGTTTCAGTTTCCGCACCAACATAACTAGACCTGCTATCTGTTGGATGCCGACTTTTCCAATGGCTATCAGGAGTCTTATTTAAAAATTCTGACTCAGAACCACCGGTAGCAGATTCCGGCGGCTCTACTTTATTAAGTACTAGCAGTTTTTCTCGCATCTGTTTTTCACGGGCAAGGACGCGGCTTAACGCCCTCAGTTCGTCGCGGGGACTAATTCTCTGTAAAACGCCATCCTCTCCAAGCCCAGGCCTCACTCTCCTCCCAGGAGTATTCGCAAGTGTCTGTCTTGCTCGTAGTGCATGTGGAGTCATAACCTCTTCCAATTGATTTTGGCGCCTTCGCTTCCTTCGAATTGTAGAAGTTATCATGCGGGCTTTGTGGACTGTTGCGTAAGGAGTCCGTGGTGTACGTGCAACAGGGACAACACTACCATCAAGCAGTGCAATACTCTGCCGCCGACTGCTGGTAGCATTCGGAGTATGTGGTGGATTTAAGCCATCAAGCATTTTTCTTTTATTTTGTCAAACGGTTCGTGAAGTGAAATCTACGCGTTTGTATTTTTCAATTGTCTGATGAGTCAGCAAATCAGTGCTGCTCAACTATTCATCTCAAACCGACATTTTGAAAGAAGAATCAAGTGACCAAGAGCTACCAGTTACAAAGTTTACTAGAAAAACAATTAAACTCATTAAGTCATGTAAATTGCCAGAGGAGTAGAAAAAATGATTTATTACTAACGGAAACATGGTAATGTGTGGCGTAAGATGAGTGTTTCTACACCGCGGAAGAATATATGTACGCACGCTTCTCTCGAACAGTAAATACGTGGCTCCGTAGTTCATGGCAGTAAGTTTAATATTGAGGTCATTTGCCTAAAAAATATTGTCTACAGTGACGGTGAAAAATCTAAGAACAACATCTTTCGTGCCGAATCTTTCAAGGAGTATTTTCTAACATGGTGCAAACAGAAATAGGATCTTGTATAACTCTGCGACAAGGACTAGAAATGATTAGCTGCAATGAAAATTGCTCCTTGTACTTTTTTTATTATGAGTTGCATCAGTAACGTGCAAAAATTTCAAGTGAAATACGAAAAGTCTAAATGCTTAAGTAAAGGGATATCATCGTCTTGACTATCGGCGTCGTCCATGAAAAATATAGGATTTGCTGAGTGCCCACCAGTGTTTTTGGCATCCTTTGCCAGTTTGTCATCACCATCTGAGATAGTCGAAGCACTATTCAATTGATCCAATAAAGATTTTGTGATATCTCCATCAGTTTCCCTTTTTTCAATAGAATCCTTCTGCTGATTCAAAGATTGTGATTGTTGCGCATTTTGAAAATTATGAGAATCTTCCGTTGTCGATTTGTTTACTTCAGATAAAACTTTTTCGCGAAGTTTATTGATTTGTTCCAACCTATATTGCCAATGTGAAATGTAGCCTCCCTGAGAGTTCCAGACAGTCGCAAATTTGGAAGAAATAATAGCAAGATTGCGAACAAAAACAGCAAGGCTATCCTCTGACACAATCTTTAAGTGACATGCTGCAAAAATCGCTGGAACACCGGGCTTGCACAGAGCACGAATCTTGTAGAACATTTTAGACTGTAAAGCAGGTTTTGAAATCTCAGAGGAAATTTCAGTTTCACTTGGGACAATGAAAGAAGAACTTCTAGAGAAGGTGCAGGAAATTGGTGTGATAGATATATTAACAAAGTTGAACTGACTTTTAACAAGTCCAAATTGAAAAGGAATCTCAGATTCGTCAAAAAATATGTTAACAAAATCATTGCCAATATGCCTTTTTTTGCTAGCAAAGCTTGTATCATGAGGGTTTGTTGGAGGCGGCATCATAGTAGTCGTGTGAAAAATCAACTGAGTAACTTTGTCATTCCATACATAGGCGTATTCCCCATCGATATCGTTTGTAATATCCAGGCCTCCGGTATATATTTTGCGATTATCTTTCAGTCTCACAAGCTTTCCCATCCCGTCTAGGAACCGCTTGTAAGCCATCGACCCCACAGAATTTCCAAGAATTTCCAATTCATCGCGTTGTCCGGGTCCAATATACATAACCCCAACTTTGTGAAAGTCAACAACAGGCGTGCGATCAAATGCACCCAGCGCTCTTGTAGTTGCAGGATCCATAGTAATCGGCAAAGGCTTGATGGTTGACTGAGTATCGACTGGTACCATTAACTGGAGTAAAAAATGATTAGAAGTAAATATTTCAGGCGTGTCTTCCCTAAGTTGCTGGGGGATGGATTCATTGTTGGCATTTTTTCTTATTTTTAAGTTGATTTCTTCAAGCCATCCTGGGATCATTTTTTCATCCGGCTTCAAATTGAATACCGAGGTTCCAGTAGGTCTTCGAATCATAAGTAGAGATTCCCCATTCAATGGATCTGTATCGATAGATACAATGCTAGATCCATATATCCACTGTCTTGTTATCCTTGCTGACTGAGTTGTTCCTGAATCCGGTCCCAGAGTTGTTTGAACGGTAAGATCTAAATTTGAATATGTGAACCGGGAAATCATGTCTACGTATGCCATACTTTGAGTGTCAATGGTATCAGGAGTTCCTTCAGCTAGAATTAAATTGCGAATGATGAATTTGGCCATGTATTTGCGATCCGGTAAACGCAGCGTCAAAAACCATGTGGCAATGACGTTGTAAGCAAGCACCAAAAGATATTGCGACAAAATTTTACTATTGGAAGAATCAATTGTGTTTTTAATAATTCCAACATTTGGTGCAGCTGTGCTAAATTTTGATTCAGGGCTTAGCTCCTGACGAGCTAAATCGTATGCGTACTGAATATACCTGATGGCCATGCCAAATACTCGTTTGTATTCATCCTGAGTAAAATTGTCCGTTAAAGAGGGAAGACGTGACAGAGAAAGAAGGAATTCAAGTATATGGGGGCTAGTGCTAGAGTTTGTGATTTTTGTTTGAAATTTTGTAAAAATTTGCCCCAAGAATTTCTTGATGGAAAGAGGAAGCTCGTAACACGACACCACCAACCCATGAATACATGGAACAACTGCCTTTTCGGAGGACGAAATCCCTTCTACAAAAGCCCTAATAATGTAGTCTTCGTCTCGTTTCGTAAAAATATCATGGTATGAAAGAAGGGAGGATGTTGTGCGAATAAGAGTCACTTTAATGTCGTTGCGAGAGACATCTTTTGGAAACGCAACTGGGGGTGACTTTGAAGCGTTTATAATTTGATCGCAAATAATCATTCTTAGCTTTTGAATATCACAATCAGATTGACGGAATAACTGGATATTGGAGAGCTGAGGGCCAAAATGAGCCCATATGAAAGAGTAGATTTCCCAATGACCCCCAAATTCAATAATACCTATGATTTCGTTGAACCAAACAGATATGTCAATTTCACATTCGTCATCTAAAAGATGATTGCCTTTAAAATCGTCATCAGTCCTTTTCTTGAGAACGTGCGAAGGTACTTCCAAGTCATCGGTACTTAGGTATGATATAACCTCAGGGTACCACCAAGTCATAGTAGTTGCATAAATAGACTTATCCCCAATGCCGGTGAGATTGCGGCCAACACTGGCTGAAAGTCCATCCATATTTGTGGGTGTTGAAAGATAGATATAATTCTCAGAAGAGCATCGTAGACGGCATAGTAAACGAGCAGACTCGATGTACGAAAGTGGATCATTCCCAGAACGCTGACAGATTGTCAAAAGACTGTAATAAACATGGCGAGCCTTAACAGCCGAAGTCCGGAATGTATTCACGAAAATCTTACAAAATGCAGTCACCACATTTTTACGGCGAAACTCGAATGCTGAGTAAGGAGACATCGGATTTTCAAGTGGGACATCTAAAGCAGTTCGATGGGAGTTTGAGTTTTGAGTACCTGTAATTTCAGATTCATAGTTGATAGAGGGGTTTACTGATACTGTACTTTTGCGTCGGTCCTTGGGAATTTGAGGGAAAAATTGAAGAAATATGGACGAAATATGGTCTAGGATTTCAGGGGTAGCATCATTAGAGATGTTCTCAAAAGCTTGCACTAAAGTGTCCAGTACAAGTGTATCTTCCTCTTTTTCCACATTGCCAAACACCTTGCTAATCAAATCAAGCACTTCCTGATGCTCGCTTATTTCCTTTGCAATTTCTAATGTATCTTGAATGACATAAAGCACTCGGTTACGAACAGTGGGACCCCAAGTTGTGTCCTTAAAAAATCGAACTAGCAATTCGTCAGTATTGCTAATCCATCTTCGAGATAAAGGATTGCAAAAGTGCGAACTTCTAAAATGTTCGATAATTATAAGGGCGCTGCTTTCGTCTATGTAGGGAGACATATCAACCAAAAATTCAATCAGAATATCCTGCGGTCCCAGAAAATCGCCTTTCCCGTAAATATTCCCTATGAGTTTAAAAACGTTCTTAAATTTTTCAACAATCATTTTTGAGGTGTCACTCGAGTGATTCCCGTCCGCGTCATTTGAAAAACTAAAAGTTGAAAACCTGGAAGCAGAAATTTCCTTGCTATTTAATATAGCATGAGGTGCCACATTCTGGATAACTGGGAAGGTACTAATTCGATATATAATTTCGAGAGGGGAAAACTCCTGAGATTCCCAAACATCATATGTGAATTTTTCCCTGGAGGCTGCGTTTTCGAGCAAATTGTACAAGCAACAGCATATTTCATAGTTATGACGAAGACTATTAACGAGAAGAGAAGTTTTGTATGCATGCATAACCTTTAAGATGGAAGCCTCATGATCCCTCTTTTCCTCTGCATAGAGAATTAATAGGCGCTGCAAATATGAAGCAGCGCCCTTCATAGTGTTTGAATTGACTTCTGCACGACCAGCATCCTCCAAAATCTGGCATAATGCAGTAAACATATTACTTGAAATGTAGCTGTTGGACAAGTTAACAATCAGCTTCCAAGCATATTGTTCACAGGAGGGAAGTGCAACGATTCCACATAAGATTTCAAGAAGATTAGGAAGATTCTCCATTGGCAAAAAAGCATGCCTCAATACGCCATCAATAAACTCTAAACAGTGCTCAACATCTAACTCACTCGAAGTTTTTCTGCAAGTTGAAGTAGCTTCATTAACTAAGGCTAGGATGTCTTTTTTGGTGAACAAGGATGGGTTCTGCCGAAACAAACTTAGCAAGAATTGTAAAAAACAGTAAAAATTATTTTCCATTGAAGTGCCATAAGACTTCGCGGGATCATTTTTCCGTCCACTACGAAGGTCCTGAACTTCAAGGGATATAGAATGAAACCATACAGTTAGAACATTTGGGAATCGACTTTCAGAGATAAAAAAGTCATTAATTTTTTGACCATCTTCGGTGAGAACTTTTAAAGCTTTGAGCTGAAGATCAAAGTCAGGCAGATTAAAATTGTTTACAATCGAGTGATAATATGCCATTCGACTCGCATGGGCATTTTCATCTTTTTGAATGCATAGTATCATCAGCTCAATACCAGCACGACGGCACCCAGAAGAGTGTGCGATAGATACCATATCCTCTACAGAGTACCATATTTCAGGGATGCTCGAAACTGAATAAATGTCAATAGAATTCCGTATACTTTCTGCAGCTTTTATGCGGTCGTCGGTACTGTTGGAAGATGATACTCGCTCCAAAAGAGCATGCAAGTCTGGGGCGCCGCCAACAATCGTTGGCTGTACTTGCGTAGGGTTGGTTTGCGTGAGACCCCCCTTAAGTGTCTTTGTTATAGACCTAAACATGCCGCCAAGGCCCGACGAAGCACCCGAGGAAGGTTTGGAGGAGCGAGACATCGTTACTACAAAGTTAGAATAACCAGGGTAATAAAGATACAATACTTACATCGAGTCAAGTAGCAAAATAAAAAAAACTAGCTTCGCTAAGAGCCGAGAGCTGCTAATATCCCTGAGAAAATGAAATTTCGAGCAAGTAGGTTTAAAGAGGTCAAAACCAAAGTTACCTTCTATTAAAAAAAGGCATAGTTCTAAGAAATAGGAGAGTAGAATGGGAAATAAAGTCTGTGTTATGACAGGCTAATTTATGGGGAAAAGAGAAAAATGTATCTTTAAAAGTCACTCGAGGGAATTGAAAATTAGTAGAGCCAACAATTCTGTGAGTTAGAAGAAAAAAAAATGTTGACACTTTAGCATCTCAGTACAAGATGATCCCAACTTCTTAGGGCAAGGACTAAACTTTTTGACTGCGTATTCGTGATAAAAACTCACAGGAAGTATTGGAAATCTTGACTCAGCAGCATTTTACTTTCACGAAATATCGAGTTTCAAATATAATGGCTGAAAATAGGATGGAAATGGATGGCGGCGAGGCTGAATCCGAAGAGGCAGATTATAGTGCTCAGACTGAAGAAATTAGATTAGACGACGAGCCAGAATGGGAGGTAGACTACATTAAAGGTAAGTTGGAAAGGAATTTCTTACACCAAGAGCTAATAATTTTGTCCAGGAATACGTGCAATGGAGGCATTGGGGTTGATTGACATTGGAAATTTAGCATCTTGGTCGGTATCTTCGCATAAAACTGGCTTGGGCGTGGAAGCTCTCTGTGAGGACGACCCTATGAAGTTTTGGCAGAGTGACGGCCCACAGCCTCATTATATTGATATTCATTTTTCCAAGCGTGTGTCAATAGAGCGATTAAGTATCTTTACAGACTATGCCATGGATGAATCATACACTCCTTCCAAAATCCAAATATTGTCGGGAACAGGATATCATTCGTTGCAGGAAGTCACTACTGTTAACCTCAATGAGCCCCAAGGATGGTGCCATATTATAATGGACTCCTTGAGAGACGAGTAAGCATGTTCTACTAGATTTCAAATCCATACTAATTGATAGTGGTGTTCTAAAATCGTTCCTGATTCGAGTTGAAATCTTGAGTAACCACCAGAACGGCAAAGACACTCATGTGCGCGCAATAAAGATTTTCTCCCCAATAAAGCAAGTTCATACTACTTGATCGCTGATACTTCTAACTAACTTCCTAGGGATTCGGCGACCTTTGAAGAGGAGAACGTAGGTTTCACAACTGTTAAGATGTTGTCCGAGACAGTTATACGTTAGTCCTAATTTCAATTGTTGATATCTTTCATCATATTTGTCTTCCGACTTCTTTACTGCTAATGGCCTCGTCAGTTTTATCGATTCTCAACTTCGTCCAGAGTCGAGTTGTTAGCCTAGAGGTATCAGCATGATATCGGATCCTGTTGCTGTGGTAACCCTATTCCTTTAAAGCGATGAAAAACAAAACAACATAGTATTCTAGAAAAAAAATTGAATATATAAAATAAATAATCTTGTTCTTGTTCCTTATAACTTAACTTTGACTCCTTCCGGAATCTCCTGTTTTTAGGCGGAAAATAATCTCTAGAGTTTTCCAATCAATAACCGCATAAAATTAAATCAGTTCTTGTGTTAATTTACGATGGATTCAGAAAGTTTGGCTGCTCTCTTTACGCAGTCACTGGATCACAGCCAAGCAAAGGCCGGTATGTATACTCTTGTGGAAAATTTGCAACTATCCCATGCCAACAATACTTAGCTGAAAGTTCACTACGAGAAGCCGAGGCTCATCCACAATTTGCTCTCAATGTCTTGAATGTGGTTGCCAATGAAGGTTTAAATATGGGCACTCGACTTGCAGGTGCCTTGTTTTTCAAAAACTTCATCAAGCGACGTTGGGTGGTAAGTAAATAAAGGCTGGATTTATTTTAAACATGTCTAATTTTAGCTGTAGGATGAGGATGGTAATCACAAACTTGCTGAGTCGGATGTAATTGCAGTTAAATCAAACATTGTTGGATTTATGATTCAACTTCCACCCAACCTCCAATCTCAGATTGGTGAGGCTGTTAGTGTAATTGCTGATAGTGACTTTCCTGAGCGCTGGGAAGATCTTGTTACTGTGAGTATCACACACCTTAGCTATCGCGTTTTAACCGCTAACAAGTTTAGACTCTTGTTTCACGCCTATCAGACACAAATTTTTCTACAAACAATGGTGTTCTGACGGTGGCACATTCTATCTTTTCCAGATGGAGGCCTTTATTTCGATCAGATGCTCTTTTTTTGGAAATCAAGTTGGTCCTTTCTCAGTTCTGTCAACCATTTATATCTCTCTTGCGAGATACTGACATGCGAATTGAACAAAACTCCAACAATAAGCAAGCCTTGACTGAGTTGTTTCAGTCCATGAACCTCATCATGAATATTTACTACGATTTGAATTGTCAAGATTTGCCCGAATTTTTTGAAGATAATTTGACGTCATGTTTCGAAATCGTGCACAAATACTTGGTTTATAGCAACCCTCTCTTAGTCAGTGATGACGAGGATAGCATTGGCCCTTTGGAACTGCTTAAGTCAAACATTTGTGAACTACTGCAGTTATATACCCAAAGATACGAAGATGTTTTTGGCTCCCTGCTGCCTAAGTTTGTTGAGAGTACCTGGAACTTGCTTATCAGCACTGGTAGCGAACCTAAGTTTGACATTCTTATTAGTAAAGCCCTTACTTTCTTGACAGCGGTAGCTAAGATCCCCCAGCATGCTGAAATGTTTTCTTCGGAAGAAGTTCTCCAGCAAATTATCAAGAGCGTCCTTCTGCCTAACATTGCACTACAGCAGTCAGATGAAGAGATGTTTGAAGATGACCCCATTGAGTATACCCGACGCGATTTAGAAGGGTCGGATAGCGATACTAGAAGAAGATCTTGCATTGACTTTTTAAGAGAACTTACTGATAAAAATGAATCCAAAGTTACTCAAGTCATCATGGTTTACGTCAATGAGTTCCTCAACAATTACAACACCAACAAAGGAGATACCTGGCGTCAGAAAGACACTGCCATTTATTTATTTTCATCTATTGCTGCCAAGGGTAGCGTCACAACCGCTGGTGTGACGTCTACTAATTTGCTTGTAGATGTGATATCCTTTTTTGCACAAAACGTTGCCCCTGACTTGGTTACTCACGGAGTCCATCCCATTTTGAAGGTTGATGCCATCAAATATGTCCACACTTTTAGAAATCAACTTACCAAAGAGCAATTAGTAGATGCGTTCCCACTTCTCTCAGCACATCTGCTTTCAACTGAGTACGTGGTTTATACCTATGCTGCTATTACAATTGAGAAAATTCTTTCTCTGCGTAAATCAGGCGAAACAGGTATGATGTTTGAAAAAACAGATATTGCTCCTGTTGCCCAAGGTTTGCTCTCTAATTTGCTTAGTCTTATTATGAAGGGTACTACTCCTGAGAAAATTGCAGAAAATGAATTTTTGATGAAATGTGTCATGAGAATTTTAATTACTGCACAAGACGCTACAAGTTCATATGCTGACAGTCTTTTAAAACAATTGTTGGCGATCATTGCTGAAATCAGCAAAAATCCTTCTAATCCAAAATTTTCTCATTACACATTTGAGTCTGTGGGGTGCCTGATCAAGTACTCTGTCAACACCATTGGAGCACAAAACCTGGAAAATGGGCTGTTTCCTCCCTGTATGGAAATTCTTGGAGGAGACATTTCAGAGTTTGTACCTTATGTCTTTCAAATTCTGGCACAAGTGCTTTCTGCTACTCCAATTTCTCAGGGATTGAGTCAAAACTATATTCAGTTGATAAGACCTTTGATGTCGCCAACGGTTTGGGAGCTTCGAGGTAACATCCCGGCTCTGGTGAGCTTATTGCAAGGAATTGTGCTTCACGGTGGAAAGGAAATTGTTGAAACAAGCAACTTGGTACCACTTTTGGGTGTATTCCAAAAACTTTTTGCATCAAAAGCCAACGATGGATTTGGCCTCGGACTTCTAGAATATATTTTATACAGCGTCCCTCCTGAGGGCATGAAGGAGTATTTGAACCAAGTGGCTATTCTTCTAATGCAACGATTGCAGAGTTCATCTACAGACAAGTATGTGTCTCGTTTAGCATCAGTGGTATACTTTTTGTCATCCTCAGAAAAGGACGGCCTAGGACCATCGTATGCTACTAATCTTTTTGACACTGCCCAGCCCGGTATCTTTGGACAGATATTTACCAAATTTTTATTGCCGGCCACCGTCAAGATCCAGAACTTGCGCGATAGAAAGATTGCCACAATTGGTTTGACCAAGCTGCTAACACAGAATCCCAAATTTGTTTACGGCGATTATAATACCCACTGGGCAAGTACGCTAGAGGTGACATTGGAACTGCTCGAAACCGATCTTGCCGCCCCTATGAATGAAGATAAAGTGGCCATGGAAGTTGAGCTAGATGAAATTTCTTTTGGATCTTCATTTGCCAAGTTGGCAACTACCCATGTAGCTCCCATCAATCCTACCCCTTCAGTTAGCGATCCTAAAACTTATTTCATTGAAGAGATGAAACGATTGAACAAGGAGGTTAATGGTCAGTTGTCAGGTCTCTTGAAGGGACTATCGCCTGCCAAACAGCAGGCGTTAAGTAAAATGGGATTAGCCTAAGTGTGAAGTTTGAAAAGCAATAGTTTCCAATTGAAAATATATATTAATCTGGTTCTAACTTAGTATAAATAAATAAACGGACGTCTTTTATCATCTTCAGCAAAATTATCCAGCAGCGATTTTATGAAAGGAGTGGTGTCAGCAAGATCCCAAACGTTTTGAACTTTGGAATCCAAGAACGAAGAATCAGCGATAATTGCAGCAATTTGTTTGGGATTAAACATATCACTTGCAATGAGCTTTTGCATGCGGCCTGTAGTTGCAACGGCCACTCGACTAGAACCAGCAGCAAGAGCTTGTTGGTCGTATGAAAGTTTGTTTTTCTTAATGAGCTTAAGAGATCCACCAGGCAATGGCTTTAAGGCACTATACTTTTGTTAGAATACTTTGGGTTACTAAAATTAATGTACACGCACCGGTTGACATCGCACACACGTAGCGCAGACTGACTGAGTACCAAAATGTATTTAATGTCTTTCTTGGCCTTGCTTGGCTTTTTCTTTTTCTTTTGACTATCTGCTGGGGGTGGTAGAAGTTCTTTCAAAACTAGAAAGTTGTTAGTATCACAGCATAATAAAATGTCAACCCCGTTATGGCATACAGTACTCAATGAATTTCAGAAAGTTCTCAGTTGTTCGTTCCAGAATAAAGTCAGAAGTATCCTTGATTTGGCTCTGTGGAAGTAGCATTTCATTTAATTCAATAGAAGACAAGTCCTTGTTTTTGAACCGCACTTTGGATGCAATGTAATCAGCAATCATGCTAGGATCAAGTACAGCCAGATTGACTTTTTGATCAGCAAGAGACTCCGTCTTTAGTTGTTTCTATTAGGTTGTTAGTTAAGAATTCTTGAATAACATATTAATTCGGCCTTACCTTTTCAACCAACTTGACACTCTTTTTCTTCTTTGCAGGCCTCTCAGACTCGCCACCCTTTTTTGCATTTTCTGTTCCAGTATGAACCTGTTTAGTTCCATTGTCGGAGTCATCTTGCTTCCGTTTTTTGCTCTTAATCCTCTGCTCATCACTATTCTCGGATCCAGAAGCAAGAATAGTTTCACCTGCGTCACCTAGATCGCCATCGTAAGAGTAATCTAACCCGTCGTCCAAATCATCGGCCGGCTCAGCTACCTCCGTTGCACCAAAATTCTTTCCTATTTTCGTACTCATCTTTATTCTATCAATTTCACTGGTCAAAGTCGTTGAAAAAAGTGCCGATATATCGTGAAGAAAAAAAAAGTTTTTTATTTCTCCCAGTGGATTTCAAAAGATCTAATACGTGCGGCTGATTAGGGCTAGGAGCATACTTCTTCTCATATTCGCTTCACCAAGCGTTGACGTCTTTGCAGACGGAAACCCGCCAAGATAATATTCAGACAACTTTCAATTGGGAAGTACCAGATAAATTTCAGTAGTATTAACTAGCAAAAAAATTAACGCAATTATTTCTGGGCTGCCCGTGTTTTATTTTTGGTTATGGCTCTGGAATTCGTGAGTTTGCACCATTTTCACTTCGCTTGAGCTTAAAGCCATGTCAGGGGTGTCGCTCATGAGTACAAATAATTCTAAACCGGCTTGTATGCTTGTCTTGTATCTTTATAAAACATTTACAGGTATTTTGGTCCGTTTTCTTGACTTTCTCTATCGACATGTCGATACAAATTCATGGCAGTCAAATAACCATGACGTAATGAAAGAAGGAATGCTGACTCATCAATGTTTTTTTTCACTGAATTTAAAAGATGTCGTACTAAACGTAGGCGGAAAAACACGAAAAGGACAAAAAAATGTCAAACCGCCAAACTCTCGACATCACCACCAACGGTAGCCATCCCTGATCAACTTCAGACTTCACTCTCCGGACCCCTTTAGTATTGTCAGACACTGCTTTGATTGTTTCTGGTACTTACTTGAAGTGTTTCCGTCTTTTTTTTTTCTTTTGTTCTTTTTTTTTTTTTTTCA